>MU224038.1:5682-18317 GCA_018584345.1 Thuja plicata
GGTAGAAGTTGTGAAATTTTAGGGGATAACTTATTTGGGATGCATTGAAATCTCCTAAGATCCAATGGCCTGATACCATATGGAATAAAAGGATTTCTTTGAAATGATGGATACATTTGAAAAAAAACAATCCACCATCTCCTTCTTAGTCTTCTCCCTCAATAGAGTCACTGACTAAAATGCTTTGTTCAATAGAGTTGCCACCTTCTTATCAGAAGGAAAATACTTACTGTCTTCTGAGTTCTTTTCTCCCAGTAGAGTCTTAAATATATCACCAGAGATTCTAGGTAAAATACAAAAATGTTCTTTTGAACAACTCCCCTGTAGATTCACCAATCTGTTGGTTCTCAAATCAACAAATTTGATTTCCTATGGACTTGCCAATCCAATGTTGGGAAACCCAAGTGATTTGGCCAACTAACAAGTCACAACCAAGGCAAGGTTGGAACTTTTGCAATTTTGGCTCTGCAAAACCAAGGCTGGTAGGCCTATACCTTGACTTATCCTTCAAGTTACAAGGATTTTTATAGCAGATAAGAAACACTTCAACCTTCTCTCTCAAGTACGGCAAGGAACTTGAAAGAAATCTAACTGAAAACAATATATCATAAACTATCAACTAAAATACTTTGAGTAATTGACAGAATGTTTACAAGAAAACTTATCACTTCAAAGGTGTTATGGAATGTACATGCAACCTAAAACAAATTCAGAGATATTTCAAAGAGGTAATACTTCTCAGATGACAGCCCAATTGACCGAGGCCTTAATCAACAAATTTAACCATGCAAAATGAGAAAACCAATTGAAAATATAGAATATGAATCAAACCAGGAAGCATTCACATCAAGCTATCACTTTGAAGAAGTTCTATTGGTTTATCCGAGGGACTAATTGTAAAATGATAAAGAAACTATTACACATGTGAAAGAAAAAGGACTTATCTATATTGATTTTGAAAAAAAAGTACATCTAGGCCCATGTTATACATGTTGATTAAAAAAAAATCCAAATATATGAAATTATATTATATTGTAATCCTTCACATTTTACATTATATATGTGTGTGTGTGTGTGTGTGTGTGTGTGGATTTCACACCTCTTTAAGGTGAAAAGACACAACCCTTATTACAAATTATTTTGAAAAAACAAATAACTAACTAACTTTCAGATTTGGTTTTGGTCAAAAATTCAAAACTCCTCGTGAAAAGATAATATTTCTTCTAGAGATAGGAAATTTGATTTCTTGAACTGGGTCATTTTTAGATTTTTAAAATTCAACCATCTTTAGCCTCTGTCGGCATCATGTTTGCAGCAGGTCAAAATTCGAGCATTTTCTGAAGGCTTCGATTAGTTAGTTCTATTTATTTGTGTCGTTAAGCTTCCTTCCTTAATCCCTCAAATTTTAATTGAAAATAATATAATTTTGAATCCCATTTCATGTACTCCATCATATCATCAATTATTGGGAATGAAGTTTAGGATGCCATTTTTTAGAGTTTTATCACTTTATAGGACTCCAAATTTTCCAAAAATTTAGAGCTCCAATAGAACTGATGATCTAATATCAAGCATTTAGTCCTCTTCCTAAACATACCCATGATGAAATCTTCATTATCTGCACATCTGGACATAGACGTATCCAAATGGTAAGGCTCAAAATACTTGTCAAACTGTGTCCACCCACCTTTGGTTATGATGAAGTGACGGGTTCTGGTGAGGGTAGGAAAGATATTTCCTTTCATCTTTCTAGTCAAGGCTTCTTCCTATAGCCCACCCAATTGCCTTATAACTTCTACTACTCCAATATTTAGTGGGACTCTGTAGGGTAGCACATAAGGAGTTCCTCTGAAACTATAAACCCTAATTACTATAGAAAAAGGGTACAAAATTAGATCTCCCCAATTGTGAGCAATCTTTAGCTTCGGGGCATATTCCATAGGCCTTAAAAGCCTCATCATTTCATTGTGGACCCTAGCAATCTGGTTACTCAGCACTGACTTGAGTCTAGTTGCAAAAACCTTATCAAAATATAGATAACTAGCATTCTTCATGTCCCATGACAAATCTGCACTCCACATTTGAACAGGCAATTCTTTACCATCTTGGAATTTATCCAGTTCCATTTCTTCCTCAAATAAGTCTGCACTATTGAACAAGAACATATGCATCATGAGGGAATACCAACCCATTGGTTTCTGTATGTTGCCCTCTTGAATTCCTGACAGACCCTCATGCATCTATTGAGCAATATAAGATGCAAAATCAAATACTACTGACAAGTGGGGATGTAGAATTTGAACAACCATCAAAATTATATGGACAAGCATTGCCACATCTTCATCTATCCCCAAAACATTGCACAGAGCACTATACATCTTTCTGGCTTTTCCATTGAAAAGATTCAACTTGAAGGGTTCCGGGGTCCTAGGCCCTACTACAACCAAGTTCCCTATTTTATTGATATACCCCTTCAATGCTTCATGCCTATAATAATCTCTTTGATTTTGGTATACTTCTTTAAAGTACTCAAGATGAATATCATCCATATGCTCAGAGGTGTCAGTCAGCTTGAAGATCCTTCTAATTTCATCAGCTGATATAGTCAATAGTATATTTCCCTGAGTGTCCCTAACAACCCTAGCCACCTTATCATAAGTGTTAGCAATTAAAGTGAACAAGTCAGTATCCATGAACACACTAGGTGCTATCAGTTTTCCCACATCTAACTCCCAAATATTACTGTCTAGGGTAGGGGCATTCCTCTGGCTATAGGCCGTCCTGAATAGAGTGAGGCCATCAAAATTGGTATTGGCATCTTTTTCCCATCTACCAGAATCTTATAACCCTTCTCCAATTTTGAAGTGGGGATGTGGTGGAACTACCCTTTTAATTTGTGTGGCATCCCCTGAGGATAGTGGTAATTGTTGCAACAAATATTCCCTAACATTCCATTTTTGGTAATCAATCTCTCCAGAAACCTCAATTCTAGGGGCCATTCTAAGGTTTTTTCTTTCGATACTAGACTCAGATTTTGAAACAAAGCACTAAAACCTTTCTGAACTACAAATTCCATCACAATTTGAATGCTAGTGAATCAGTAAGCTTACCCATTCTGCACAGAAGTTGCGTGAAGCCACTTTTCTTTGCAATCCTATTTTTGCTCGAATGATTTTGATGAATCATTGTGACTACAAGCTGACTTAATCAATTCTATGGCCTCAATCAAATCAATCTTTCAAATTGAATTCAACTAGAGTTGCCACACATTCTGCAATTAATTCATAGGCTTCAATTTTGCGGCTTAACGACTCTCTGCAACTTATTTTATCAACTTTGAATTTGATTCGTTGATTCTTTACATCATTCTGTGCATCTGACGGCTATCTTATTTTCCTGAAAACAACTGTCCACCGAGGACATGTGTCACCACCACTTAATTTCTTACTCACTAGATGTCGAGCACTTTCCCTTTAAGTAATTAAGCGAGCCGTCGGATATGAAACAAATTAACTATTGTTTAAGTTCTTGCCAGCTCTGAATGCCTGGGTCCACTAGCTACCAGATGTCATCACTGCTTAATGGCTTGCCTGATAGATTTCATGCACCTTGGGTATAAGCCATTAAGCTGATTTTTAGATCTTTCCAGGCTTTAACATCCTTTATGTTTTCTATGACTAGACCCACATTCTTTTCTGGACAGGTGTCACCTCCGCTTAATCTCTTTCCCATTAGATGTTGTGATGTTCTAATTAAGTCATTAAGCAAGCCGTTAGATTTAAAACAACTTGCCCACTGTTTAATTGAGAACTCTTATGACTACTTGGCCCCACCAAGGACACACATCACCACCACTTAATCTCTTACTTGATAGATGTCGTGCACTTTCTAATTAAGCCATTAAGCCGATCGTTCGATCAAAGTTGACTTGCTCGATACATAAGGTGATGACGTAAAAGGGAATTTTCATGGTGTGACTTAAGAATTAATAAAGCGGTTAGGATAACAATATTTTTGTAAAAATCAACCCATTTAACATGGAAACATAACTTGAGGTGACTTAAGTGACCAAAAAAGTAACGCAAAAATAGAATCGGTCAAGATAGTTAGGGTTTTTTAGTCATTTTCCACCATTTTCAACTAGGTTAAGGGTTTGAGAAAACTTTGCAGAGGCATAAAAATAATTTTAATCTCAATTTCAAAGCCTTGGACACTACCAACAACAAGGGATCCTAGGAAAATTGCAAGGCACAATCTAAATAGGAAATAGCACCAACAGGGCCATCCGAAGATTCTGCACAAAAATATTATGCCCGCTTGAATGGGCTCCTTGAAATCCCTGCGGGGAATTTCCAATTTCATTCTCTTATAGTCCCATTTTGGATACTTTAACCAGAGATTATTGAGGTGTTGCTGGGAAATGATTTCAGCCTCACCGAATTCCTTTAGTGAGTTTTCCCTAGTGATTACTATAGACCCCTTGAATTGTGGAATTCCCAACCCGGAAGCAAAGGTGGGAGCATCTAATGTGACGATTATGGAAGGATATTGAAATGGTTGGGGATATGGAAGCAAGAATGAATGAGTGGCCTGATTATATAATACTTCTAGCTACCTGATAAGGTCGGGGGACTCCACCATGCACAAAAAATTCATGGCCTTGATGATGTCAGAGGCAGTTAAGTAAGTTGATATTTTTTCCCCTTGTTCTTTCAAATTATAAAGGGTCTGGATTAGACCTTGTAGTTCAACCAAACTCCCAGGGTCTAGAACTATCATTTCTTGAACCTTGGAGTCTATTTGAAACCCTGCAACATCTCCATCTTTGGATACTTGGAGGTTAATGGCAGCTTCACCAGCATTCTTTCCTGCTTCGATTTTGTGGCTGCCCGGGTGGAAGTAGTTGGTAACTCTAGGATATCAAGGGGTGAAAAATCATCATACATCTTGAACAAGCTTATCAACCACCTGCAAGACCATAAAACCATCATAACACATAAGGATATGAAAAACTCTATGAGATTTTCCACCAGCCCGCACCTGTCAAATAATTGTTAGCGCATATATATCCAAAAGTTTTAGAGTTTCTAAAAAATGAACATGTCTTAAGCATTTTAGAATGTGCTGACATGGTGATAGAAAAATCAGAGGAAAAGGTTTTGCTGGGAGTCCAGATTCTGGACAAACTAGCCATTGCTGATGAGACTGGCAACAAAGTTGTACACTAGTTGACATGCACTGGCACGTGGGAAAATGACAGGCGATGTAAAAGTAGTTATGGCATTGATTAGGACAAGTGGGATGACACAGGGAAAAAATGAATGCCAGATTGGATGTGTTTTAAATGTTATATGAGGGGAATTAATCCTGCCATTAATATGATGAGACAAAGGAGAGAGAAAGTTGCCATGGTTTGAACCAGCGAGGTGCCAAGTTCAAACTGTGTCAACTCTATCTCGATGAGCTCTGTCTTGTCAGTTTGAAATTAATGATAGAGATTGAAGAAATTGATGCTTTGAAGGATATACACAACACACATATACATGATATACATAAGATGTACAAGAGGACCAAAGCATATACACATAAGTTTACAGAGAATATACCATATTTATGACAATGTACAACAAAACAAAACACAGAGTGACTACCTAACAAGAGAGCGCAGAAAATGTACATAATATACATTATCCTACACCTACACAGAGGGCGGACTACCCTATGGCAGAGCTGACCCACCAATGGGTGGAAAACCAGATGAAAAATATGCAAAGCAGAAACGAGAATGAAACACAGTAGAAATGAAAATGAAAAACAACAACACAAAACAAAAGCAAAAAAATGAAGGAAAGAACCAGAAACACCAACCTGGAATCCGAAGAACGGTGAAGGGAAGAAACACTAGACCACTCTACAATAGATTTTGCCTCCAACACAAAGAAGAACTACAAAAAATCAAATCATTGTTACCCACTAAGATCAGAGAAGCTTGCACTTAATTTGCACTCAAATCGCCTATGAATCACTCTGAAAACTCCAAGTGTTTTAATCATGGTAAATGTGAAAATGATAGGTAAATCTTATTTATACCTGAGGTAAAAGAAAGTTACCTTCCCTCCACAAACTTTAGAATAGGAAAACCTCCAGATTCTAGGCCCAAGGATTCCAAATGACCATGTCTTCTTACAAGAAGAAGACATCGTGGCAGAGAATCCTGGATTCCAGAATCCAGCTTCCGAAAAAGAAACAACCAACTCTGGGACTGGGTCCTGGAGACACAAAGGATAAAAACACAAAACAAAACCAACACCGTGGGAAAGAAAACTTGGAGAAGGAAAAACAAATAAGTAAAGGCAAAGAAAACAAGGCAAGAGCCAAAAGCAAAAAAAAGGGGGACCCAACATTTTGCACACAAAATGTAGGGACGGGGATGCATGGCATAACAGAAGCTTAGTCTATTTTAGTTGTTTGAAGATAGGACACACTAAGAGAGAGTGTAGGACAAGAGTTCCTTCTCCTATTGTTGAAGAAGTAAGAACATAGATGAATCAGACATGGGTAAAGAAAACAGAGTTGAGTAGCAATGAATCCACTGAAGCCGAGGTCACCCAATCCAATGGATCAGGTGATCACACCATCTCCAACTGAGAAATAGAGGTATGTAAGTAACTGCATTCAAATTTTAAATCTTACATTAGTTCCTAATATGTAAATGTGCCAATGTCCATATCTGCATATGATAAGACGTACCAGGACATGTTTGTGACAAGTTCTAAGAAGAGTTACCTGCACTATAGGTGCTGAGTTGGTCAGCTGAGTAAGTTGTGATGGCCCAGTATGGTATGCAAGTTGTGTTAGTTGACCAATGATAGCTGGCTTGCACTAACCTAATAGGAAGAATATTTAATGCTTACCTACCTTGACCTTTTGAGTCTATATATGAACGAACGGTCTATTATTCACTTTTACCTTGTGATTTTTAGCATTTATAGAGCAATCAAAGAAGTTACAAGTTTGATCTTAGTGAAGTTTGTTTTGATAATTTCATCAGCATGCCATCGGCAACCCTAAATTTGAACAGTGAGAAGTGATTTCTTGCCAAGGTACTCTATTCTTCATTTCTGAACCCTAACCTTAAGATATTATGGCTGTAAGTTCTTCCGCACCAGTCAAGGGAATGGAGGAAGATTTGAATCAAATTAAGCTAGTAAGGAGTGATGCATGTGCACCACCAAACTTTCGTGCCATTCCAGAAAGTTCTATTTTGAGTGATCTAAATGGAGCCCTCTCATCGATATCACCAAAGGTACTTATGATTCATGATGTAGTATCTTGTTACATGGTTAAAATTGGTGAAGTGGGAAACATCGAATTGAGAAATTCCTATGACAAACTGTGTGAGAATGGAATTCTGAAAGATGAATTCAAACATTTAGCCGACAAAGGGTTAACTTGAGCCCTAGATTTTTTGACAAACTTCAAGGATGAATGGATAAAGGTTTTCCTAAGTTGAGTTCACAATATGCATATGTGGCTGGACAATGGACCAGTAAAGATCACAAAAGATATTATCTAGTGAGTTACTGGGTATCCTGTTATCAGCGGTAAATGAACTATGAGAGACCAAAGAAAAGAAGAGATAGTAGCTAATACTGGAGCTATTTGGAACAATAGGGGAATGACTATCTCTACAATTACAGAATTGGAACTTGATTTTAGAGTGAGAGTGATTTCTCACAAATTCTATCAGTCGAGCCGCTTGGATAGTGTTCCCTATACAACCATCAACCAGGCATGGAAGATAGTTAAAAAGAATCATACCTATGACCTTGCCAAGCTATAGTTGACACAACTAGCTAAGAACTTACTATCAATCAGGAAAGCCAAAAGCTCATCATGTAAGTTTGGCTATTTGTTAATGTGTATATTTTTCTATATACAAAAGTCATTTCCTACTCTAGGAAATATTGTATGGAAAAAGGACACACCCATCACTTTTTAGATTAGTGAATGTATTCAAAAATTAGGCAGCAATTTCAATGGTATTATGGGAAGTTATTTTGTGGAATTAAAAAAGAGAATGAGATTGAGGACCAGAATTCCCAATTCACTTGTGGAGAAGCACTATGATGAGATATGTTTCTTAGTGGATACAGACTACACATATATTCAGGCTATGACACCTAGGGTATCATGGCTGGAGCCATTTCCCTATGAAGTAAATATTGATGAAGCATCAGTAGCTATCACAACACTCCTAGCAGAGGAGATTGATACTAAAGCTAAAAGATTCAAAAATTTTGATGAAGCTAAGGCAAAGATTTCGATGAATCTTAAGGTAGGAACCATGGAAAGAAAAAGGAAAATATTGTGAAAAATCTAAAAAAGATGGTTGGCTTGCCAAGTGACGAACAGATAGAGGATGTACCTCTAGACATATCTACTAGACAAGGAGAAGATGTATTTGAGAAACAAGAAGAAGAAGAAGTTAGTGAACTTGAAGAAGAGGTCACTGCTAAGGCAAAAGGAAAGAGGCCAACAGTAGCTAAGGTAACAAAGCTGAGTAAAGAAAAACCCAGAGTTACCCCTCCCATTGTAAATCATCCAAGGACAAGGGAATCTATCACCACATCACCAGTAGAATAGACAAAAGTGCATTCAAAGAAGATTGGAGAAAGTAGTTCTAGATCGAGGACTAAATTAGCAACAAAGGCTATGTCGAGCCTACAAGTTAAGAAACCAAGAAGAAAACTACATTTGGATCCAAAAAGTGATGAGGACATGATAGAAACTAATGAACCCAACAACATACCAACAACACCATTCAAGAAACCCACAAATATTGATGAGGTATGTGAAAACTTGAGAAATTCTACAGGGTTATCTGGTTTTAAGTTTATAAGGTATGAACAATTGAAGATAGGAGACAAACATAAGGTTCACGAAGCTCTCCTAGACATGATGTGTAATTTCAAATTAACCCCTACAGCAATAGGAGACAATGTGCCGAGTGAGTTGTATGAATTTCTATCTAGCAAGTGGGAATTTGCACTCACAACTGAGAGACAAATTAGGGAAGGAACTTTAGCTCAAGTCATTCCTGAGCTAACAAAGAAACGAAGAGAAAAAATTTTTGAAGAGTAAAAGCACAAATTTCTACATAAACGGAGAGGTTATGCTATTCTAAAGAATGAAATTGAAGGGGTAGTACAACAAAGTACTAGAATTTGGAAGGAAGTTTTTGGACTAATTGTTTCAAAAGAAAAGAGAACTGATGAAGGAACATCTGACCCAAAGGATAAGGAAACTGAATCCACACCTGTACCACAGATTTCAATATTTCACATTTCAAATTAGTTTGGGAAGACTAGGATAGATGTACAAGATCAATCAAAGATAGTTAACACTGTTGATCTGAATATTGATAGTCTGATTGATGTGACAATTGATGACTCTAGCAATATGGATGTTGAGGGTCAGGATGAGCTGAAGGAATCAACTATTGATTCACCTATCAAGAAAACTAAGGTTGAAGGAGAAAAGGGTACAAAGGAAGATGAAGAGAAAACTCAAGAGGAACCTAAGGATAAGGATGCTCAAGAAGAAGTAGCAAAGGAGAAAACAATTGAACAAGAGGTAATTGTTTTGCATTCACCTATTTTAGAGGTATTGAAATCAGTACTAAATAGTAGTGAGGAGATAAAAGATACTAATAGTGAGCCTAAAGAACAAGAGGAAATGCAAGTGTTGGTTGATCTACCACACTCTGCATCACCAAATCCCACTGGAACTAAGATAGGAAGTATGCCTGATCAGCAGGAAATTTTGACTGAACTTAAAGATGCAATGGTGACAACTACTGAATCTGGAAAAGGTATTGTAGAAACTAAGTCGAGCAGTAGTTCACTTGAATTCAAGCAGAGGAAAGTTATGAGGAAGAAGTATCTAATTCTATATGTCACATTAGATGAAGTTATTGTGATTCCACCACGGGATCCCAATGTTTTATCTTATGAATAGATTGAGACTCTTCAGGAGTTACTTAAGAGGAAGAAAAGACAGGAGGAACTAAAAAGGGAGAAAAAGCAAAAGAAAGTGCTACATGACATAAAATATATATTTGTAAAGGATTTTGACATGGAGGATGAGAATCCTCAAGCCCCTATTCTTGAATAGCTAGTTCACATTGTGCAAGAGATAAATGATGACAATATAAAAGCCAATGAGAAACTGTTGCAATGGTCAAAAAGAAAATTTGAGAATAAGGTACTTGCAAAAATCTCAGGAGAGATTGCAGTTAAACAGGTTGAACTTTCTTCTCTGATAGAAATGTTAGAAGGAGTTGTAACAAATATCTATTCATTGTATAAGAGGTTATCTAATGTGGAATTCTTCACAAAGGATAATCAATAGGCTTTAGAGAAATTGCAACTTGACCTTAAGTCAACTGGAAGTTCACTGAGTATGGATTCTTGCACTAGCTCCTTACATTTTAATAGGCTGACTTTTGCATAAAGGAGGATAGCTAAGCTCATGGCTGAAGATGGTTGGATTAGGATCAAGTTGATTACTATTTAGACAAGTCTGATACCTCATCTAGAGGTCATTCAGAAAGAAATTTTATCTACAAACGAATTGATTAAGAGAGACTCTCATCTCTCAGTTGTAGAAAGCTTAGTAAGTCTAGCTGTCAAGCTAGAAGTGAAAATAGAGGTTATGAAGTTTGTCAAGGATAGTTGGGACTCTGCATTTGAGTCTACCTTACAACTTCATAAACAATTTTTTGACAAGTATAACTTGACCCCACCAGCTATTAGTGACAAAAACAAGGGGGAAACTGAAAAGGGAAACCAACAAGACTGACAAGGATACAACTTAAAGGAGATCAGAACATGTATCCATGTAAATAATTTTAAGGCATGTATACTATGAAAATTTTTGTATGTAGTATGATGTACATTCCTAGGGGGAGTATAGTATGTACTTAGGAAATATTTTGGATGGAATGAATTGTAATTATAAGTGTGTTTTTGCCACTAATATCAAAGGGGGAGATTGTTAATCCCTAAGTTCTATTGATGATTAGTGACCCACACTTAGTCATTTACTTAGGCAGTTTTAGTTGGTTATCACTATGGCCAAGCTAAACATTCAAGGCTGAGCAACATTGCCGAGCAAGTTTTAGGTTTCCAAGTTACATCATGCCAAGCCGAGTAGAATATTAAGTGTCAAGCATCATAGATGTGTTATGCCGAGCAGAACAGTTTTTGCATACATGTCAAGATTAATTCAAAATTTGATGTAAATAGTTTAGGCCGACTTGTATGAGATCTGAGCTAACATTTGTACGCATTTAATATTTGTCTACTAAGTTAATTTTTCATTTAATTATTTTATACTATGCATGGAATGGAGCCAATCAGGAAATCAGAATGCATTGGAGCTATAAACAATAGATCTTGATCATTGATCTAGATCTCATTCCCAGATCTGAAAAGATATAATAACATGGATTCTAACCCTAAAATATGTGTGAGCATGTGAGAGAAAGAGATATATAGAGAAGGGTTGTATGTTCATGAGAGATAAACAACAAGTTATTTTGAGAAGAAGCCTAGATCAAGTAGAATGACAGAGCAGTGAAAAGCATAGTAAAGACATATTAGATTAAGAGATCACAGAGGTTATTGAAAAGAGAAGATCCATCATCAGCATATAAGTGCATAATGAAGGATCACTACTTGGAAAATTCTAATAGGTGTGTCAGGTTAAATCTCTTAGCAGAGTGGTTTTAGCAAACCATTTCAAATCTCTTAGCCGAGTGCTTACTTTACTGTAAGTTGAAATCCTTTAACAAGGTAGATTGTAATTATCTTTAGTTCTTAATAGAACAGGCCTTTAACCAGGTAGATTGCATATTGTAATCAAACTTTTGTAGCCCTAACATGCACACTTTATTGCTGCAGTAGTGAAGATCTTGTGAGTGTCATCCCCACCCCAGTTTTACCTATTTAGGTTTTTGGGTTACCAAAATTCTATGTTATCAGTTACATATTTGATGTTATGGATGCTATCTGATGTTAGGTTAATTTCATATATGTATGAATGTGGATCAATCTATTTGTAAGGCCCACCCCATTTCCACCTTTCCCTCAACACTTCGATGTCGAAGGATTAAGGGGTGTTGTAGTATCTAGATGATTGGTAAATCTCTAACAGATTTGTACCTCGGGATAGAACTATCTAGTGTACCTTCATATCAGTACCTATTTTAGTTTCGCAATGACAGAGGTGATATCTCTAGGTTGTTAATTGTGTAAGAGAATCTTGGATGTAGTATGTTACCCCGTGGATCATAGATCCAACTAGATTATTAAGGGTCCATTGAGTACTTTTGTTGAAAGGATTAGATTCAAGAAGTCGAGATGTAAATGCCAAATTAGTTATGTGTTAAGTCTTAAGTTATCTTGGATTAAATTAATAGTTGATGTGATGATTCTAGTAACTTCTACAAGGAGGATGAGTAATGTTTTGATGATGTATTATATGGTTATACCATAGTGAGGTTTTGGTGATATTATTAGAACCCTGAACAAGGATTTGTTAGATCCTAGACTAATAGGATTATTCTGCAT
>MU224038.1:22814-35202 GCA_018584345.1 Thuja plicata
ATGAACCCTATTGGGATATGGTTAGCCTATTTTTAGAATGACGTAAACTATAACATTCAATTCCTCCTAGATAACCTATAAGCTTTTTAAATCGATGATCGACGATATTGATCGAGAAGATGATCAATGATCTTCTTCGATTATATCGTTATCATCTAGCATCATATGGTTTCAACATTGTTGAGGTTGACCGCCCGAGTCTTTTGTGACCACGTTGTTGATTCCTCTTTCCCGCAACTTCAACGTGGAACTTTTCACTTTAAAAAAAAAAAAAAAATTTGTTGTGTTTTGACCCGAACTTTTGGGCATCACACTATTTTAAGTGGTTAAGTTTTTAAGATCTGATTCACCCCCCCTCTTAGTATCTTGCTTTCCCATTCTTTTACTTCCAACATGATCTTGGAGAGGCATCCTCCTTGCACAAGGGTAATCACAGTTTCACGGGTGATCTAGGTGGCTTCTATTCTAAGGTGTCTAGTAAGGGCATCAATTTAAAAGATAGTCCATTAATCATACATGATATCATGGTTGTGCCAGAAAAATTGAGACCTATAGCCCCACGAATACCAGGAATGAACTATTGTTGTCTCCTAAGAATTTAATATCAATGGGAGCATTTGTCTATAATGGGCTAGAAGAGGTTGGCTTTTCCTTGTTCCCACTTGAGTAGTTCCCATGAAATTTTTCTCTCAATAGCAAGCTCACTAATAGGAAGTCATGAACATAAAATGAATAGAACCTTGAGCTCTAGATTTCTGATTTTCCCAAAGGGAAAATAGCATACTCTCATTTTCAAGATATTTCTTCCAAGCATGCCAAATACATGATTCTTTTACCAAGAATAACTTGCAAATGACCAATTGAGCACTTCAATATTTCTCATTTTCTAATGCAGGAGCATCTTGGGATCTTGACAATCTCACATCTAATAAAAATTTCCTTCTTGTTTGTTTTTTTGTTTTGTTCTTGTAGGAAAGTTTTGATGTTTTAGGTGGTGGTCACTCCTGTTG
Source organism: Thuja plicata (assembly GCA_018584345.1). Lineage (NCBI taxonomy): Eukaryota > Viridiplantae > Streptophyta > Pinopsida > Cupressales > Cupressaceae > Thuja > Thuja plicata. Next base: position 23,825 of record MU224038.1, read on the forward strand.
GATTTTTAACTGATGCAATTTAATGGGTTTTTTCTAGACACCTTGGAAAATATTTTTCTCTTATTGCATTGTGTTCCATTCTATCTTGGAGAAGATATCTTAAGTTTGGTCTTGTCCTATTTTTGTTCTTTTTCCTTGTTGGAGAGATCGAGTTGGCTTTCAATCCTATGTTGGAGTTAGCTTGTGTGATTATGCCTTAATGTTTAACACCTATCTGGGAGATTTTTCCTATGATCTCATCTCTTTTGCTTCATGTTTATTTGAGTTTGGATTCATGTAGTGGATGTGCGTAACATGTTCACTTCTTTTTTGGTACGATCTATGGGATTCATCATGTGGTTGGTGATCATTGGATTTTAATGTATGTGGTTATGGATCATGATTGTTGGAATTCATGTAGACATATATTTATGATCACGCATCCTTATGTTCTATTTTGATGATCGGTGTTTCACATTTTGAGTCCTATCCTAAATGCTGTTACATGTTTCCTTTTGTAATTCTTTGTTTCGCCGACATGTTGGTGGAAATGTATAAATCTAATGTATTGTAATGTGTAGAGGGATATTAGAAGGGGAGTAGCATCCAAGGGGATGATATTTCTAAGATGTAGCAGATTATATTGTAGGATATGAGAATTATTTTTTATTTGGTCGTAACCAGGAAAGCTTTATATCCCAGCTGTTGATGTAAAATTCTTGTTGATGACAATAAAAGTTGTTATATTTGATTCATATCATTATTTTTATTTGTTATTTCTATTGTGTTTATTCAGGTTGCAAGGTTGGACATCTCATTTGGTAATTTCTCATTCCTTGACTGCATTAGGTGGTATCAGAGCATTTTTTGATCTTGTGGTGGTATTAATCTAAGACCCTGGACTTACAAAGTTCCTAGGGTGTTGTTTGTGAGGTGGTAGAAACCAGATCTGGCTCACATCAATAAAGGACTTGTGTAAGAGTGGTTGGAAGGAGATTCATCTCACAAAGGACTTGTGTAAGAGAGGTTGGAAGGGATTACTATAGAAGCTTGAGTTACTATTATCGGTTACAAGCTAGTATGAGTTTTTTAGAGTTTTATTTGTTGATGCGATGGTTGATTGTTTTTTCTTGAGCTCGTGATCCTATGGAGGGCTTTTTGTGGGGTGGAAAAAATGGATCTAACTTGTGCTTATTGTGGATTTGTGAGAGATGGATTGGAGAGGGATTTTTTTCTATTGATGACTAAAAACCTTGGGATGATTTGTGTTCCTTGAGACATCCTATTGCTAGACAGAACACCAAAGTGAGGGAGCTTCATCTTAGGAAAGAGGAGGTGTTGATGAAGAGGACTAAGCATGTGATGGAGAAGAGAAAGAGGAAGATGACCTTTTTCATTGGGTGGATTATTTGAATTCCTAGCCTGGGTAAATTAAGAGAGAGAAATAGAGAAGATAAAATGATTGAGTTGAAGAGACAAGTGGAGGAAATAGAGATGGAGATGTAGAGAAGATTTTCTCTTGGAAATGAGGATTCTCTAGAGTGTTTTGTTGAACCTGAGGTTAATGAAGGAATAGGATATTTTGGAGAGGTAATTAATTTTGGTGAAGTCCTAGAGGATCTTTCTAGATTAGAGGTGGAGCTTGTTGAGAAAAGTACACAGTGATTGTTGTTTCTTCTGAGGTGTCTGTAGATGAAGAAGATGGGTTATTGATGAGTTCCTGAGTTAGTTGACTAGATCTAATGAGATATTTGTTGAGTGCCTTGTTGTTGTGGATTTTTATGATTATGAGGTTTCTTTGGGTGAATTTCTTATGGTTGCATTTGATAGTTTTAAATTTTTTGAGGTAGAAGTTGAGTGAGATACTTTGGAGAGTTTTTTCCTGTGATTGAGAATGTGTTTCCTAAGGTTGGATCTGGTGTTCTTATTGATAAGATTGAAGAAGGACTGGTTGCAAAGAGTGTGGTTGTTGATGATACAATTGTTGAGAAGTATGATAGAGCTTTGAATGAGCTTGTTGTGAGCGAAGGGTTTACGAGTGGAGCATTTTAGTTTGATGCTAACTAATTGCAAAGATTACTTTGTGGATGTGAAGGTAAGGGTTTGAGTTAGCTTTTTGACACTGATTTGATTGGTTATAGAGATGAGATTTTTGTTGTAGATCAATTTTGGAAGGTAGAGAAGAGTTCCTTTGGAATGAATTGGTACTTGGACTTGAGGATGGATATTCTGAAAGTGAAGATAAATATAGGGTTAGTGGAGTTAGCATTTTTGACTGATGATGTGTGGATGATGGATAGAGGTGACGAAATTCTTGATTTCCTTATTTCTGATGATTTGATGACTAGGAGTAATCAAATGTGTTCTAAATATGGAATGAAGTTGCAAAAGTTGTGTAGAGAGTTTGAGAAGGAGAGCACAGATCCAATGCATTATTCTGTTGCTGATTAGTTTGGTTTTGTCAGAGATTTTTGTATCTATTTTGATTTAGTGTAGATGATGTGGAGATCAGATCAGAGAAGGCAGAGATTTGGTGTGTATTGGGTCATGTTCTTCACCATGAGGGTTGGGAATCCTAAGGTTAAAATGAAATCTTTTATCTAGGTTTGGATTTCTTCTACAACTACAAAGTGAGAGGCTCACTTTTTATTAACCCCGAGTGTCTAATGCAGGAGCATCTTGGGATCTTGATAATATTTCATCAACTAAAAATATATCCTTCTTGTTTTGTTTTTTGTTCCAGTTGGGAATTTTTAGTGTTCTAGGTGGTGGTCACTCTTGTTGGCTTTTTAGTTGGTGTGGTCTAATGGTCTTGTTCTAGAAACCTTGGAGAAGCTTTGTCTCTGATCACATCGTGTTTCATTCTATCTTGGAGAATATCTCTTAATTTTGGTTTGATCCTATTTTTGTTCTTATTCCCTATTGGAGAGATCAAGTTGGATTTCGATCCTATGTTGGAGTTAGCTTGTGCGATTGTGCCTTAATGTTTAGCACCTATCTGGGATAATTTTCCTATTATTGCATATCTTTTGGTTCATGGTTGTTAGAGTTTGGATTCATCTAGTGGTTATGGGTAATGTGTTCATTTCTTGTTTGGACCGATCTATGGGATTCATCATGTGGTTGGTGATCATTGGATTTTAATGTGTGTGGTTGTGGATCATGCTTGTTGGAATTTGTGTAGAACTATATTTATGATAGTGTATCCTTATGTTTTATAATTATGATTGGTGTTTCACATTTTGGGTCTTGTCCTAAATGTTTTTACAGGTTTCCTTTTGTAATTATTTGTTTGGTCGACCTGTTGGTAGAAATGTAATGTGTTGTAATGTGTAGAGGGATCTTAGAAAGGGAGTATCATCCAAGAGGATGATAGTTATGAGATGTAGAAGTTCAAAATGTAGGATCTGAGAATGACTTTGTAGTGGGTTGTAATCGAGAAGGTCTTACAGTATGACATGTTGATGTAAAATTCTTGTTGATGAAAATAAAAGTTGTTTGTTTGATTTGTATCACCATGTTTCTTTGTTATTTCCATTGTGTTGATTCGGGCTGCAAGGTTGGGCATATTTAATCATGAATGATCATGTCTAAACGATCATTGATGCTTGATTATTTGATTATCATTTAGGGAAATTAATTTGGCTAGTCTAATTTTAGGTGTTTAAAATACCTGTAAGTTGTTCTAGATCCAAAACATCTTGCACATTAATATCATCTTGCAATTGCATGATTGGTAACTTAGTTTGTTGAGATGTGTTATCTCTTTGAAATTTACTGAGCACTATTGGATTCTCTACCTGTAATATTTTCTTCATTAAATTTATGGTCTCTTTTACTACATCTTATACTTCACCATCCATCAACCTATTTTTTCTTCTTTTTCTCCTAAAAGATTACTCTATCTTCTTCATTAAGTCCTTCATCTCTTCAACTAATATTACTAGATGGAGTTCAATTATGGCTTTATCCCTTAGTTCTCTATCCTTCTTGTTGGTCGCATTCTTCCTTGCATCTAGGATATCATATAACAACTTTGGAAGTTATAATGCAATTTCAATCATGGCTTTCTTGAATTTGTACATATATTTTACAGTAGCCTCTTCAATTATTCTCTTCTCTTCATTTTATAATTTATCAAAGAATTTATTTACTAGTCTTAGGTCACCATTAGCATTGACCTTTAATACATTATTTACAGACATGCATATTTTATTAGATTTAAACTTGGTTTGTTTACTTACTTTTTGAGTCACAGGTTTCATCTTTGTAGGCTTGGGTGCTTCATTCGAATTATGTTTCTTGAGATTATTTACAAATTAATATAAGTTTTTCCTTTCATCATCATCATCAATAATAATCTCCTATTTTTCCCTTTTCTTCTTCTCTTCCTGCAACTTTTTAGTCTCATCTTTCTTCTTTTCATCACCTTTCTTCTTTTCATCACTTTTCTTCTCTGGTTTATTCCTCTTTATCTCTCTTGTTGGAGTGGGTATCTCTAGTTTGGGAATTGTTGCACTTATTGTCTATATGCTTGTCTATTGAATTAGGGAATCACTCTATTCCCTGGGTGTATTACCTTTTGCAACCTACTGAGCATGAAATTTAAGAAAGTATTTTATTGTATCAACTTTCTTCTTTACCTTTCTTGCAACCTCAAGTGCTCCCAACTCCCTATGCACCTTAAGTCCTTTCTCATTGTAAGTTCCAAATATTGATTCATTTGGATCCCTAGGTTTACTTATTACATCCTGGGCATGCAAGTCCATAATTTGTTCATCCAACTCATCACCCAGGAGGTTCTGGGTTTGACTAATTCCATTAAACATTCATCAATGTTTACTATAAAGCATATATCCTCCTTGTATTTTTTGAAAAGAGGTTTGGGAATTCTTTCCCTTTCATGAATTTTCTTCTAAAAATTCTTGAAATATCCCCAAAGAGATGTGGTTCTCATTTCATCAGTCATATAAATCATGATTTCTCTAATTTGAAAGGCTACTATACTGTTATTGGACCTTTTCTGGACCAATTAGTAGGACCTACCCTTGAAAAATATTTCAAGAATTAGAAGAATATACATAATATAAGAATTCCAAACTTATTATATTATTATTTTCCTTTTTTATCTTTTTTAGGTTCTCCATCAACTGTCCCCTCAAGACTTCATACAGATCATAATCTTTTCTTTCTCTCACCATCTGATACGCTATGTAGATGGTTGTTCCTAAGAGTGAGTTTTCTTTGTTGGAGTGGTATATCTTGTATCCAATGACCATGGTAGAAAACATCACATCATCTTCTCTTATGTGTCTAATAGTTATCCCTCTATTGTCTGCTAATCCACCAATTGTGCCATGTACTATTTTGTTTTTGACACTTTTCAGAGTTGGAATCCCTCTTGTAGACCACAGACATGTGACTTTATCAATTACTTCCTTTGTAATCTTCATGGAATCACTTAACCACATGAATTTTCCATTAATTATACTCAATATATATCTTATCCATTCATCCTTAACCACAATTGGAAATAATGTGAACTGCACAAACCTCCTCTTTTCTAGGGCACAAAATTTTGGTTTAACTCCTCCATCTTCTCCCGTCAAATTTTTAAGGTACAATTACTTGATTGGATTTGTTCCTAAATCTTCTAAATTTTAATTCACATATGTCCTTACATCCTCAACATGTATAAATCCATAGGGTACATTAGACAAAGAAGCCTTAGGGTCAATTTCCATAGATTTATATGGATATTTTTTGAATTTAGGGCATGGTCTTTCTATTATATCAAAAATAACTAGTGTGTCCATCCTTTCAAGACTTCAATTTACTTGATTGATAGAGTTCTGAACAAGTAAAGTACCTTATTTTCATAGAATTATGGTTTCCTTTTGACTGATCGACAAATCCTTCTAATCACCTTGGTATCATTATGAGTCACCTCCTCACTTCCTCCTTTGAATGCTTCATGAAAATGAAGATTGATTTCCTCTTTTATGTGGTTTTATAAAAAAATGATGCAAAAAATGCAATATACGCTAATTTTACCTTTGAACACTAGTTTACTAGCTGAATCTTTGGATTAATGTTGCACATCCTATCAATTTGTTTAAGTCCTTCGGTAAAGTATGCAATATCTCTTCCTCGTCCCTCTCTAACATTACCATGCCTGAAGATATCAAGAACTAACTTCTTCAAGGGGTTTCAATTGATTTATCAAATTTTCTCCCCTAGGACAAAGGCCTATTTTTAATTCTCAATAGAATTGGTAACCTTAGATCCTACCACGAACCATTCAGATTGTTCACTTTGACTCTTCTTGACCCAAATATGGCTCATTTTATTTCACACATCCTCAACTGATAATTTATCATTTCCCTTGTTATTTTCCCTACCATTTGACTATCCTTTTCTATCTCTATTCATTGAACTTATATTGTATCCAATCTTGGTTTGATAGTCCTTTTCATAATGTCCAAACTTGTTTCACCTATAGAAAACAACATTCCTTTGACCATTTTTTTTAATCATTTATCTTTACTTTGTTGTGCACTACTTAGAAACATTCCCAAAACCATTACATGTGTAGCACTTTATATTACCTAGGTTGGAAGAAAATTTCCCTATGGTATTTTTACAATCACTTGACTTATGACCTTGTTTATTGCATTGTAAACATAGACCAGGAAAAGATGTATTGCTTTAATTAATGTTATTTATATATTACATGGATTTATTTCCAAACTTATGGTAGATAGAAAACTTACTACCAATTCTCTAAGCATTAGGATTTCTTATAGTTAGCCTTTTGTTCATCCTTTTGACATATCTAGGCTTCTTTGATGCATATTTTGAATTTTCTCCTTCTTCATATCCAATACCTCTTCTATCACTTGAATTTATTTGGATTTCAAGCAATTATTCTAGCTTGGATAAGCTTAGCATAAACTTTTATTTATAGTCATTTTCAATCACAAGTTCACTTCTTAGTTCTTCTTCAAGATAGTTTGCATCCTATAGATTTGAAACAAGTCTATTGCATTCATCGGATCTCTCTTTCAAGGATTTTTCTAGGTATTCTTCATTTTTCCTCCTATATTAAATATCTCTAGTCATCTTAATTACTATTGATTCCATCTCATGCTTCAAGTTGGTATTTTCTTGTCTAAGCTTCTCACATTCTGTGGTTTTCTCCTTTATCTCATGGCTTAGTTTTTCATCATCTAAAATTTCTGATTCCTTTTGTAGTATCTGCTCACAAAGTTTTCATCTCCTCTTATTGGCCTGATTTAGTTGAGCTTTAAGCCTTGTAATGAATTCTTTAGCCTCTCTCAATTCTCTTTTAGTATGATCTATATCATCAAGTGCTATCATGAGATGCTTTTTCATATTGGATTCCATTGTTCCTTCAAAGATCACCCTCAAGCTATTAGGCTTCCTTTAAGGGACCTTTCTCTAATACCCATTATTAATATGAAGGAAAACTAAGAGGGGGTGAATTAGTGATATGTAATTTCACAATTTTAGCAATAGGATTCTAAAGTTTCTTTTGAAACAACTTTTGAACCTATAAAGACTTCCAACACATATCAATATTTAACTTTGAATTGTAAGTATGCAAAAACATAAATTATTTATCTATCAAATCCGCACAAGCATTTTTATTGTGGAAAACCCTATTAGGGGAAAAACCACAGTGGGGATGACACCCACAAAGACTATACTTAGTAGAAATAGAGTCTTACAAATAGATATAGGGATTGCACATGCAATCAGGCTCACTACCTAGAGCTCACTACTCAAAGTAGAATACCTTGGGCTACAACCCTAATGAAGACTCACTGTCTTACAAAATTATCACTACAATGATCTATGCTTATTTAAATGCCAAATTAACATATGTTAATGTTTGATTATAGTCCCATGTAATCTTAAATGTCGATATGATCCTCAACCCAAACCTAACTACCCCTATTAGTTTATTCTTCACTATCTTAATATCATATCTGGTTAAAACTGCATCAATTCCTATCAACACATTTATCTCTATACTTTTCAACCATCAAACAATCTCAGGAATTATTCACCACACTTAGAAAACCCTAATAAATCCATTACATAGGTTTGCACCATAGGATTTTATCAAACAAGGTGGCATTCCCTAAAATGTTCATGAGAAAAATAAAACATTTTACCAAGTTGACTTTATCCTCAATTCATCATGTTTGCCTCCAAGGAAAATCAAATAGGTGGATAACTATGTCGGCTAAACATTTAAGTTATCAAAGTTAGCACCAATTACCATTTCTAATGTGCACACAAGGATTTATCATCATATTGGCCTGAGATAATATAAACTATTTAAGAATGCCTTCTTAGATCTTTATAACTTTGGCAAATTTTATCTTCATACCTTCAAATTCCATGAGAAGCATATGTAGACCTCCCTTATACTTTCCCTAGATGTGCACTGCAAAAACTTTCCTCTATAGATCCCACCAGACCTTTCTGTGTTTTTTGCCAGTGTACTTTGTTCTTCAATCTGGACTTAGTTAGATCTTCAAATGAATTCTAATAGGGGCTCCAAATCTATCATGCATGTTTATACCATGTATAAACATCATTTGTTTTTCCATCAATGAAAACATTCACTCACAAGTTTCCTTATATGTAATGTCTTGCCAATAGAAAATCACAATCAATGGGAAGTGGCATATTGTAGTCTCCCTCAATATCCTTATGATACATAAAAACTCTTGTTCTAAGGGTTTGGAGACCCTTTTATGGATTTTACAATTTTTCCCCTGAACCAGATGCCTTTACTATGAGCCAATATTTTAGAATGTCAAACATAGAAGTTCATTGACTAAATAAGATGCCTCACACATAATTTTCATTATTGAGACATAAATACTCAAGGTCTTCAGACCTTTGGGGTAAGAGATTCAATTGATTCCTATGTCATTTAAGGGGGGGCAATGACACTTGATTCTCTACTTGTCCACTTTGTTTGAGTATATGGAGAAATCAAATTGGGGATTCAATAAGTAGTATATTTTCTAGCCTAGGTTTTTCTTGTTTGTTCAAGTCAAAACAATAATTCTATTTAATGTGTCTTGTGTGAGTGTTTAAACAAATTGCATCATCCAAACACAATGCACTCCAATTCGCAAAGAATAATCCCAACTTTTCAAAAAAATCGAAATCAAACCTTTCAAAACATGGAGATTCAAAACTACCAAGAACCTTGGAATCTTGTTTAAGACTTTCATGATTGGGTGTCTCCTTAGGTTAATCTTTGCATTAGTCCTCATTGTCCTTAGATCCTAAATCAATCATTTCCTTATCAATCCATTTTCATCCTCATATTTTCCTTAGCATTTCATTGTCCTCATCATTACATTGCCTTCCTAATATTTTCCTTATCATTGTATTACTTAGTCTATTATATCCTAAAATTATACTTAGACCCTAAATTAGACTTTCTAAAATCCCAAAAATACAAGTATTTAGGTTACATCCTATGTTGTTGAATAGGGAGTCTTGACCTTGTCAAAAACTTTTTCTTTTTGTCATCACTATAGTTAATTCAATACCCTAACTTGTCAATGATGGTTTTGACTTGGTTCTTTATCCTTTAGCTTATCCTTTGGTTCTTTAAGGTATTGACCTCACTCCAATTCCCTCAATTTATACATTCAGACTTGTATTTCCAAATATTTAAAAGTCTCAAAATCCAAAAACATATCTCGCATTTTATCACCCCTAGCTTTCATTCCTTTCATTTTTTCATCCCTAAGTTTGCATTGTCAACAATTTCCCAAAATCCAAAAGCATAGATTGTATTTTATCATCCCTAGTTTGCATTCCTTTCTTTTTATCATCCTTAGTTGCATTATAAAAATTTCCAAAAATCCTAAAAATATAGGTTTCATTACCATCCTTAGTTGCATTATCAAATTTCCAAAAACTCAAAAACATAGATTACATTGTCACCCTTATATTGTATTATTTAAATCCTCAAAATCCAAAAAAAATAACTTGCATTTTAGTTCCTTTAAATTCATGTGTCCTTCATATCTTTGAGTCATATTGGTCATTAGTGATCCCACAATAATGTATCCCACTTTTTGGCCAACTTTGACATTGAAATGAATATTCTGAAGAAAAACATTTCACTTCTGAACACCTATTGTCATAAAACCATTAATAATTTGAAGATGATGTAAACTAATTGGATTTTAGAATTTTTTTTCTAGTTTATAAATATGTTTTTTTTATAAAAATTGGAAGTTATTTGTATCCATTTTTCCTTCTCCTTCAAAAATTGTTTCTCTAAAAAATCAACATTTTTCAATAGTGACACTGACTTTGATCAACATATTTTTTTTATAAAATTGATAAGAATGTAATTATTTGTAAGTTATGTTTGTAACACCAATATCTAGAGAATCCAATTGGTTTCACTCAATTTGGTTTAATATTTTATAGTTTATTGAGTTACGAAGTGTCATTAACTATAATCTGGACATAGGCTCACTTGGATTGCTCTAACTCTATCTTTATATATCCAAATTCATTTTTTTTTTATTATAGAAAAGTAACATAAATACCTATTTCCTAGATATTTTTCATAATTTTGTTTTCCTAATTTACTATTTTTCTAGAAGCGTCAAACAAAGAACTCGCTAAATTGCCAGACAACCTATGTTTAGTAAAATTTTGTGAGATCTACACTAGACTATTATAGTTTACTATTTTGTTTCATGCTTTTAGCAGTTTATGCTTTGACATACTTTGACTATCAGCGATACTTTTTGGTACTTTTGAGGATCGGTGGAATCTTGTGTTATATATTCAGCACCTGATTTTGTAATCAGGGTACTTTTGAGATGTTTATGTTCTGATTTAATCTCAGCTTATGTTGATGTCTTATATGGATCTAGATGTATGAATGTAATATGATAGAAATGGTTTAAGAAACCGATGCTAGGATATTTCAGTTCTAAATGCAATGTGGTTTATATGCTTACATATATTATTGACGTTATGTTATGTTTCATATCATGTTGTGTTGGATCTACTAATGTGTGCATTGAGTGTGCAGGAAGAGTTGACCACAGATCTAAATTGGGGACCCAGTACTGGAACCTATGTATATACATGTGCTTACCAAGGTCCTGTCTATATAAAGAGACATGGACCTCACTGTTATGTGTTTATTTCGTGAACGTGGTTTGCATGTATGTTATTAAATTAGTAAATTTTCATGTTATCAAGTCATGTCTAATGTTTTAATTTATTGTGCCAAATTTGGCAAGTGTTGTAATTTATTATGGACATGGCTAGTAAAGGGAAACCAAGGTAAGTCAAGGGTTAACTAAGGTCATCTT
>MU224038.1:67628-101785 GCA_018584345.1 Thuja plicata
TTAGATTTCTTTCAAGTGCCTTGCCATACTTGAGAGAGAAGGTTGAAGTGTTACTTATCTTCTATAAAAAGCCTTGTAACTTGAAGGATAAGTCAAGGTATAGGCCTACTAGCCTTGGTTTTGCAGATCCAAAATTGTAGAAGTTCCAACCTTGCCTTGGTTGTGACTTGTTAGTTGGCCAAATCACTTGGGTTTCGAAGCATTGGATTGGCAAGTTCATAGGACATCCAATCGATTGATTTGAGCACCAACAACTTGGAGGTAGGTTTCATCCATTTTATCCTATCAAATTATACCTCCTATCGTTTCCTCCATTATCTTATGTCCCTCATATCCCTTATCTAATCAACATCCATTTTTCCTTTTCCATCTTTGAACTTGACAAGGCTAAGGATATTACTAAACATTCAAGAATCCTATCTACTTCATGTTGTCCACATCCCTTTATTCTATTTCCCTTAATTTATCCACATCCCTTTAGTTCTTGGTGACCTTTTTAGTCCACCATTAATCCTCTAGATCAACCTTATCATAGGAGCATCAAATGGAGTAGGTCACTTGATCTGATTAGTTATAATGCTTCAAACAGGTATATCAGTGCATTAGCCCTCATGTTCCATTGATATAGATATGTAGGTCTCTATTGGCATCTAAGGATCAATTTCAGTAGGACAGGTCTATGGTCTCACCAAAATCCCAAACACTTTTCTCATTAGGATGAAGGTATGAATTTTAGGGTAGCACATTTCAAGTCTCAATAATGAGGTACTTTGGGGTTAGCCTTATTGATCTATATATTCATTGGGGCATCAAAGGTAAGGAAGTAATGTCTTTTGATGGTCCTTTCTATGCTAATGATTTGCATCGGTGTAGCTCTTGCTAATACACGGTCTCAAGGAAGTGATAAAAAAAGTGTTTCAGCAAGAGATCTTTGGGTCTTGTTGAAATGATCATCCTTTGGTTTATCAGGGGGTGTCTTGCTAATGAGTCTCTTCATTGACGATCAGAAGGGACAAAATATTATGGACCAACATGCCTATGGGTTTCACCGACAAGTATTTTTCCAATAAGAGGATGGTCAGATGTCATTAGTGGAGGTCTTGTCGATATTGGTTTTTATTAGCATATCATGGATGATGAGTTTGTCTTGTTTGATAATTTATGCTACACCAATGGGTTCCATTGGAAAAGGTTTTGTCGATGATGTTTTTGGAGGGCAACTCAACATTGGTATTGGAAGGGGTCTTTCCAATACAGTCACCACTAAGTTCCATTGGGGGAACATATATGTGGTCTTGCCAAAGATTTTTTTTGAATTTCAATAGATGCACGATGTCATCAATAGAGATTTATAGAAGTTTCCCCAATGGTTGACGGTTTTCAGCTACAATTCAATACACTCAGTGGAGGAGTTCAATCATTGGGGGAGCTTTCCCCAATGATAAAATGAGATCTATTTTAGTGAAAAGAACACAAGGAATCATTAGAGGAGCTTGTACCAATGAAGAAAAATGGAGGACAGTCACATTAATACTCTTTCAACTATATTTGATGACTTGTCTCTCCTTGTTGTCTCCTTCAAGTAGTTTTATTATTGCAGAGGCCTTGATCTGATCTTCAATCACCCACCATGCTCATTATGATGGCATATATTTGAGGAAATATTTTACACACCATCAAGGTACAAGTGAAGACTTATCATATTCATAGTTATTACTATGTTACTTATAGTTGCAAAAGATATTCTTTTAACAATAGGGGCATTAACTTCATGAGCTTGTTGTTGCTTCTGAGGCCAGGATCAATTTTATTTTGATCTGTCCTTCTTCTATAACCTAACCTTGGTTAGGGTTTAAACTTTTATTTCTTGACCATAGTTATGCCTACTCTGAAAAAGGAGATCTTGTACAATTTTTAAGGGTTTCTTCTGGGATGCATTGGTATTGGCTTTTTATTTGCAATTGTAGTTTTGTTTTGCCTTGTGTTAATGAAAATATTTGTTTTTCCTCTTCTTACATTTAGTTACTTACTGCATTTCCTTTCCTTTTGTTTAATGATTTATTTTCCTATACTCATCTTACATGTTGTATTAGATCTTCTTAGTGTGTGTGATAAAAACCTACCTATCCAAAACAATCACTAAAACATGCCAACACAAATATTAGTCATTAGATCCAACAAGGGTTAGCATATTCAAATAAAAGCTTCAAAAAGACAAGAATTTTACACCACAACCTCTGATGAGCCAAACAAGTGCACCCAAGCCTTGTTGATTTTCTCTTAGAGATATTTGTGGGTGTGCTCTCCCAACACAATAAACTAAATCCCACTATTCTTGGATGATGATTAAAATGTAAACTAACAAGTATGACAAAGAGCCCAAGAACAAGTATGAGGAACTTGTCTCAAGTATTCACCAAGATGATGAAAATTTAAAAACTAAGCTAAAATGTTATGCATAATCAAGAAAAGTTAAGATTCATTGCCATTATCCTAACATGTAATATCTAGATGATTCAAACTTGAAAAAAATTAATATTGCAATAAAAATGCTAGATGCTTAAGAAAATTCTAAAATGAAACTAACATGATAAAAATGCAAAAATAATGGATGGATTTGCTCTTGGGAAGAGCTCTATTTATATATTTTTGGAGGGAAGGGAAAGCTTGGATGAGGTAGAGCACATGTGGCATCCACATAGATGCCACATAAATGACACAAGGGAAAAAGGATATGCAATACAAAATTCAAACTCAATCCTTTAAGGTTTGAGTGGCTCAAGGTTTCTCACACATGTGTGAACAACCCTTGGAGAAAGGAGTAGGGGACACAAAGGTGGCTACATTTAAGGAAGTTGGGTGGCTTCCTTGGGATGGGTTTCTCACACATGTGTGAGCAACTTATTAGCACTAAAAGGTGTAGGAATCATTTTTTTAGTCTAATAAGTGGGTTTAATTAGAAAATAGCTTTATTAGGATGAGTGTGATGGGTGCTAGGGTATGTTTCTAGGTAATATTTAAGACTAACTTAAATTAAATTTAAATTAATAAAGGTTTAGAATTTTGTTTAGAAAATGTGAGGAACAAACAAATTAACATTTATTTAAAAGGGGATTTATGCAGGTCATGTATTAAATAAAATTTAATGCATTAGAAATGATATAGTATCTAAAATAAATTTAAATACTATAGAGAATAAACTATATTTAATTAAATAAATAAAATAGAAGAACATAACAAATATAGTTAATTAATTAAAATCAATGATAATGTTATAGGAATATTAATTAAATTAATATAAGGATGATTTTTGACGTCTACATTTTGCCCCTCTTTGATGTGACATCCAAAGTGGTGTCATGTTAAAGAAAATAAATTAAGATGCCCCAGAAAGACTAGAGAGACCTAGGGCGATGATGGTAAACGAGTGTGCCCCCACGAGAAAATAATAGAAAAAATAATATTTTCTCATTTTTTCTCAAAAAAGGTGGAAAGAGGGAGAAAGAAAAATTGCATGGCATGTCAAAAATAAATTAGGATAGAAAAATGGGGACCAGGATGGAAAATGGGGACCGAGATAGAAAAATGGCGACTGGGACAAAAAAATGAGTCCCAAGGGGCCTATAAATAGTCCAACGGAGCCAAAGAAGAAGTCATTTTCACTAATAAAGAGCTAAAAGATGAAGGAAGAGAGAAGAAATGGCAGATGTTTGAGACCATTCACAGTTAGGAGAGCACATCAGGACCTACCAGCGACCAGCGAATGTAGGACCACCGGTGAGTAGTCGAAGGCATCCTTTTCCCTTATGAATTTAATGCATTAGGTAGCATTTGTAATTCCCTTAAGGTGTTCAAAATAGGCCCACTGTAGAGACAAAAATTTCTAGACTATCATCTGCACAGACGGTGATCAACAGATCACCATCCTCATAGACGACTGATCGGCGATCATCGGCTGCGCAGATGGGGATTGCAAGATCGCCATCTCTGAGGGAAAGGGAGGAGAGGAAAATCAGGGCCAAGATGATGAATTAGTTCTTCGTCTGTGTAGTCAAAAAGGTGGTGGCCTAAATCATCATCTCCACAGATCGATGGCTACAAGGATCCACCCTCTGTGTGGGTGAATTAGTGTCTCCGCTGATTGACCTAGGGATAGATGAAAAGAGAGGAAAAACTTAGCAGAAAGGGTTCAAGGGGTATCTTTTTGTTCCCCATACTTAGAAATAAGATTTAATGACATGGGTAATTGTGGATGTTGGAGGACACAATATCATTCCAGGCTAGGGAGTGTTATCCAGCGACTATGACACTATTGCAGGAGCTTATAGTAGAGGAGTGGGGATAGGTCACATTATGTGGCCTAGAGCACATCCATCTCTGGCCCCATCTTAGAGTGCATAATTTTCTTATGTCAGCCTTGATCGAGAGGTGGCATAGTACCACTTATAGCTTTCACTACCCCACAAGGGAAACTATGATTACTCTACATGATGTGTGGAGGATGTATAGAGTGCCAATTTTGGGGCTGATTCCTGAGTATTTCTACGAGGATTCAGAGGCACACATGAAGATAGAATTTGGAAGACCATTTGCAAAGATTACTATAGCATGGAAGTGGATTTCCTGGGTGGGGGCTATCGCAGTATGGCCATGGTTGCGGTGGGTTGATCTATATTTGGTAGGTTTGATCAGAGGGTGCATGATGCCAGATAATGCAATTCATGGGTTTTAGATTGGTTGGGCAAGAGTCCTTAGTAGTATGGTGGAGGATGAGGGGGAGAAGTACTACTGGATATACACCATCCTCAGGCATCTATACTATGACTTACACATGTGCACCTACCATAAAGGTAGGGCACTGGGAGAAGGGTGTACACAATTATTAGTGTGGGCATGGGAGCATATTGTTATCATACTCCTTGTCAAGATGTAGGAGACCAGAGAGGCTTACGAGTCATTTGCCTATAGATATAGACCTCCTATCAGCTATGAGTCAACAAAATTGATAGAATACTATCGTCAGACACTAAATGAGATGGGCCAGATAGAGTGGGAACCCTATGTAGGGTGAAAGGGATGGGGTCATAGGACCCACAGTAGTATGTGTTTACAAAGGATGGTTTTTATGATTCTTATTACCTCAAATATGTTTAGAGAGACTGTTGGTTCATAGGGCACACATCGTATGTTATATATAGATATATGTCATCAAGAGTGTGCAGACAGATGGGACAAGTCCAAGATGCAGTGTCATATGGGTTCCATCATCTACTGGTGACTTGGGAGGTGGGGAGCATATGGGGTATTTGGGTAGACCTACAGGGAGCTATTGGATCCTGGCTCAGGATGATAGTTGTTGCTTGGATTAGGGCTTGAGAATCACTACATGATGCAGGTGTAGAACTTGCATATTTACAATGGTGGGCGGCACACATGCTAGTTATATTGACTATACCTAGCATGGTGTAGATGGATGAGCAACCAAATAGAGGAGAGGAGGGAGGTTGATAGGATGGGGATGATGATGAGGATGGGGGAGATGAAGGAGGGGCTGGAGGGAAGAGAGTCTATCCTAGAGTAGCCATCATGAGGCGACAAAGATAGCTATAGGTGCCAGAAGGTAGGCAGCCACCAGTCATTCTAGATATACAAGGACATGGACCATAGGGAGAGAGGCCATAGGTATAGGGGCTATAGGGGCCATAGGTATAGGGGAAGATACTACAGAGGCCACTAGAAAGCCATATTTCCTAGGAAATTTATGATACTGTAGTTGCAGAGTGGGAGAGAATGCAGACAGAGCTGTAAAGATTATAGGGGCTACTAGCCACATCTCAAGATACATAGAGTAGCATACATGTAGAGCTAGCTAGGGTAAAGGGATAGCTGGCCACCTCTCAGGCCATAGAGAGCAACATAAAAATGGATTTGACATGTGTACAGGGGGTATTAGCTAGAGAGACTACCCAAGTTGATAATGCATAAAGAGCATTGGATATATTGTAGGCACAGGTAGATAGCAGGGAGTTCTCCATAGGGGATATGATGAGGAGACCCTGAGGGCAGAGAAGGTATCCATCATTGAGAAGATAGAGGCTCTCACAGCATAGTGAGATGCTACACAAAAGAGGGATGAGACCTACCAAGTAGAGCAGGATATAGCCCGATAGATGGCTATAGTTGGGGGAGTGAGTCAGGTGCTAGAAGATGCCTTTATATCTCACAAGGAGGTAGGTAGGAGAGGACAAGAGGCCGCATATTATATGGGTCTATATTTTGGGGGATGCTAGAGGGACATCATGAGATGACATAAATAGAGAGATCTACATCTCAGAGCACAGGTCGAGACTCACAGGGATTAGAGGGATTACCACCCTGTCCACCTAGAGGGGGAGGGGGTGCAGGACCATCACAGCCACCATCATGATTTATCTAACTACCTTGATACAAATTTTTGTAGTTTTGAGATGTAGACATGTATATATGATGTATGATGGACACTTTTGATATATATATATATATATATATATATATATGTGGACATTTATTATGGTGGAGCTATCTTTTGTTATGGATGTTGTATGATTCTATATGAAAATGTGTATGATTTTATGACTCACATGTAGGATGTGATGGATTTATATGATGATGTTGACCTATATGTGATGTAGGGATTGTTGGAAATGAGTTGAGTAATTGAGAGGGGACGGGTGAATCAATTACCACAAAAATAAATCCAAGTCCCTTAGATGTCTTAATCAAACTTATCACTATTACTCGGTCAACAAATATGTTTTGTTATTACTCAGTTAATAAAGAAAACTGAAAATGTTAACTATGATTATCATTTAGTGATTAAGTGTAGAAACATAAAGAATAAAGAAAATAACATGTACACAGATGAAACCAAGGTTTAATGTGGAAACCCAATTTGGGAAAAACCACCAATTACAACTAGTTATTGTTTTTCACTCTTCTGAAGTGAGCCCTGTTAGCAGCCAACCCTATAAAAGGTTACAATACACACTGTTAGGCATGAACCCATTAGAGTATTTAATCACCCTTTAAGGAGTGGCCTTGTTAGAGGTCTTCAAACACTTGAATTTATAAATGTCACCTTGTGAGAGGATTTATGAAAGACTATTAAGTCTACTCTGTAAAGAGATTTGGATCACTGCTACAATTGTTAGAGAGTAACAATGGATTGCCCTATTTGTTGAAGCAAGTATCTTTTCTGATTCAGATCTCTGCTTTGGATTTAAACTAGTTCCTTACTAATCAAATATTCTATTGTATCTCTATATGTTCTATCCTTAATCAGAATCCCATCTGATTTTGCCTTCATTCTTCGTATCAAAACTCTGCCATATATTTATTCTTATTACTTCCACTTTCACTTGCACACATTCAATCCAAACTTGACCTTGTATATATATGATAGGTCTTGTCAAGTCAGCTTGAATAAATTTCCAAATAAATAATAAAACTTAAGTCTTTCGGCCGCATATAACCAATTAAACATAAAATGTAAATTGTTTTTAGTTGGCTAACACTAAAAGCATAACTCAGTTCACATTGTAATCCTTCAATGTCTAATCGTTACTGTAATGCATGAGTGAACTTGGTTAGAACTTAAAATCACTTTGGTCCTCTTCAATGCCCAAGAGAACATGGCATACACTGACTATGCTCGGTTTAGGTATAGAAATTTGTGTAACATCACTACATTTGTATAACCATCAATGACAATACACAATGGAATAATTGTCATCAACATGGATATGGTGCATATGATGGTTAATGGTATACATGTTAATACTTATAGATGGACAATTATAAAGAATGTAATGGTTATGCAATGAATAATGATTAATAAATGGATAATAAATGCATAAGTGTGTAATGTATAATGATTAATGAATTTGTAATGGATTAATAATGCATCTTGTAATGATTAATGATTAATGAAATTACCTAAGGTATAATAGATTAACAATGCAACATGTAATGATTAATGATTAATAATTAATGAAATGTCCTGAGGGATAATAGATTAACAATGCAACTTGTAATGATTAATGAAATGACCTAAGGGATAATAGATTAACAATGCAACTTTTTAATGGTTAATGATTAATGAAATGACCTAAATGTAATGAAATAAACCTTTATGTAAATGAAAATGAGATGTAATGGCATGTAACTAAGATGAAAATGAAACTAAATGAGATGAGATGAACCTAAGGAATGCAATTAATCCAACTAAAATGACAATGAGATAAAAATGAATGCAACAAAATGACATGGATGTAATGTGACACATGAGGACAATGTTTTTTGTGTGTATCAATTAGGTCTAATAGGATCACTTAGGTAGCTGGATAGGGGGAATAAACATAAACCTTTCCAAGAGAAAAATGCAATAATATGACCTAGCTGCAATGCAACTTAACTACATGATCTGTGTGGGATTTATATTGTGTTAATGTTGGAGAGAACACCCTAGTTTGATTTTGCAAGAGGAGGTATGCACCATGTGTTAGAAAACACAAGTAACATGGTTCCTTTTCATGGACTAGACTCCTAGAAAAATAGGTTGTGAGGAACAATAATGTAAGATATCCAAGATGATGGAACCTATGAAATGTTATTCATGAGGAGACACAGTACACCTAGATCTTTTCTAGGGATTTGTTATGCATGAATCTTGCCTCCAGTGAGGCATACACAGTCATAACTAAATATCAAATATAAATACACTAAAAATATATGACAAAAATATCATACCACAAATGACATGTATGGCAACAGGCACTTTCCACAATAGACCAAAATATTAAAGATCGAGGTAACCATGAGAAGGACATATTAAAACACAAGATAAAATCAGCAAAAAGGCATCCTGACCAAGCGGTAATTCAGCCCCTAAAAAATTTTCCATCATCAAGTTTGATGATTGATTAAGAAGACAACATCAAAAGGATGCATCCAGATGGGCAAAAGATCGATTGATTTGTGAAAATGGGAATTTGCTGGCAATGGCTTGTAAATAAAATAAAGCTGAGAAAGTCAATATGTATGTTGATTTGGTTAAAAATGTTTGAGATCACTATGTCTGGAATAAAGCTTAGTGTTATGGGGTAATCTTAGTCATGCCGGAATGTGATCTTATTACATAAGTGGAAAGTGATATGTTTTCACCATGGTACGTATCCATTGTGCTACCAAAGTGGTTTTCACAGATGGATGAATTTTATCTCTCTTTTTTCTTTTTTTCTTTTTTGATTTTTGATTTTGATTGTTTTCTGTTGTACAATGGTTTGCTGAAGGATCAAGCATAGAAGCGCTTGAGATGCAAAATATTTATAGGATTAGGGACCAGATCTCCCTCTAGTGTTGAAATCTAATAAGCTTCAGACCCAAACTTTGTTGTGACTATGAAGGGCCCCAACCAGTTAGGCTCAAATTTTCCTTTCTTTTCATGGTTTTGGAGGTTCTTCATGTTGTGCTATAGGACAAGATCACCAACCTCAAACTATCAAGGTTTGATCTTCTTGTTGTACTAGAGGCTAAGACAATTTTCATACATGCAAAGGTGGTTTAGGGCATTGAGGCATCTCTCACCGAGGATTTTGAGCTCTTACAAGTGAGAAACTTTGTATTCTTCTTCAGACAATAGATTCTTAAGAGAAATTTTGAGGGAAGGGAGCTCAATTTCAATGGGTAGAATAGCCTTGATATCGTAGACAAGGGAAAATGGAGTGCCTCCAGTGGGTGTATGGATGGAATTGTGATAGGCCCAAAGGGCCAGATTTAGGTGAAGGTGTCAATCACGGCCAACATCATCGAATGTTTTCTTGAGGATTTTGAGGATATTTTTATTCATAGCCTCTGCTTGACTATTACCTTACGGGAAATACTTGGAAGAGGTATGGTGGGTGATGCCAAATTTTTTACACATTTTTGTGACATGATTATTTTTAAAAGGTCCTGCATTATCAGTGATGATGTCCCGAGGAATGCCATAATGACAGATAAGGTAGTTCAAAATAAACTTTGAGATCTATTTTCCAGTAGTGTAGGTAAGAGGAACAGATTTGACCCACTTGGTAAATTATTCAGTGGCAGAAAGGATGTATTCATGGCCATTGGTCTAGGCCCCAGTAGGAAAAAGGAAAATGGGTGATGGTGGGCTGAAGGGACTAGGAGGGGGTGTATACCAAATTGTCATGCTGCTGACATGGCACACATTTATTAACATAGTTATAGACATCCTTCTCCATGATAGGCCAATAGTATCCAGTGTGTAGAAATTTGCCAAAGTGAGTCCACTAGAATGAGCCCCATAGATTCCTTGATGTACCTCCTCCAAGGATGTTTATGCTTCATCAAAATTATGACACCTTAGAAGAGTTCCATTGAAGTGCTTTTGGAATAGGGTATCACTGAGCATCGTGTAACAGGAAGTGTGGTGAATGAAGGTTTTTCATTGATTAGGTGTTAAGGCAAGTGGGGTATTTTTTTCATTAAGGTAGGAGAAGATTTCTTGATACCACAGGGAATTAGGATCAACAATTTCAAACACTATTTTAGTTTTTGGTTGGTCACAAGTAGGGACCGTAAGATTCTCAACAAGGAACTCACACTGTGCACTGTGTTCTTGTTAGAATAACAGAGAGGGGGGGTGACTTAGTGGCCTCAAAATATTCCAATAATTTAACCCAAAATATTATTACCACAATTATAATCCTCTAGCTATCTCTAGTCCTACAAGATGAATGGCCTTAAATAATCTTATCAAATAACTAGTTCTCAAAGTTCACTGTTTATCACTTTTCATAAGATTTACCGAATAGCAGTTTATCCTTTTCTAGCTTTTACCAAAATATAGTAAATAACTTAATGCTTATTGATAAATCTAGATTAGTTATGTGTAATGAAAACCACTAAATTAATGACTCATAAACACATTGACACATGGATTTTTAACATGGAAACCCTGTTAAGGGATAAATCACTTGGGACCGATAACCCAAAATTTTCACTCTTCTGAAGTGAGCTTAGTGAAGAGCCAAACCTGTTAAAGGTTACAAACACACTGTTAAGTGCGACCTTGTTAGAGGATTTATCACTAATAGTTAATCACTTGATATATGACATTTCACTATACTATCTTCTTGAATTAACCTTTTGATACTCCTTGGGATGTATCTCAATATATAAAGGACCTTTTTAGATCCTACTCGGTTAAGATACTTCTCTAATTC
Source organism: Thuja plicata (assembly GCA_018584345.1). Classification (NCBI taxonomy): domain Eukaryota; kingdom Viridiplantae; phylum Streptophyta; class Pinopsida; order Cupressales; family Cupressaceae; genus Thuja; species Thuja plicata. The sequence goes on from MU224038.1 coordinate 78,896, forward strand.
AATGGTTAAACTAAAATAGTATATGATTTGTTCGTATAAAAAACTATACTTTGTAGCTGTTGAGATCTATTGTAAGCTCATAATACCTTTCTAATCAGTGTCTCCTTTTAATACCTTTGCTCCACTTCTTTTTGCTCAGTGATGTTGTGCTTCTTTGTTGCTTGATTTCCACAGAAGTATTAGCTTTTTTCTTCATATTGATTGATCAGGACTGTGTGAAGTCTTTCACCAATTTCTCTTTAGCATCCTCTTCTTTATTTCACCCCTATTTTACAATGAATTAGCTTGTCTCTTTATAGACATGTTTTCACCATTTCTAAGTCCCTGACTTTCTTGTTCTTGGCGTGATCTACAATTCTCGCCTTTCTTTCTTTAAATCTTTACTTCAATTTTATCCTGTAGATTTCTCTTAGACAACTAGAATAAAACAACTTTAAATCTCTCTCTTATCTTTGGCTTTTAACTTGTTGATGAAAAAAATATTAAAAACTAGTTAACTCCATCTTTAGCTCTTGCCAGCTAAGTCTTTTGTCATTTCTGATCTTCAGTTCTTTTCAGTGTTTAACTCCTTGTTAGCTCGGTCTTTGACTTCAGTTGTCCTCATGCATCTCTGCCCATCGAGGTTGTCTATCCATTGGGGTTTTCTGTCCATCAGGTAATACTGTGATTCTTCTCATCAGTAATGCTTGCTTGGGTTTCTTGCTCAGGTATCACCGTGACTTTCCTCTCGGGGTTCTCTGTCCGTCGGGGTGCACTACCCATCGGTGTTTGTTGTGACTTAGTGCATACTTTAATTTTATGCATTACTGATAGCATAACCTTTATCTCTTTGGTTCTCTAAAGTCTTTGACACTATGTATATAACCAATTCAGATTATATCAATTTGACATCAATGACAATACAATACATTTATTGATTTAATGTCTTGGATTAACTTTCTATAGCTTGGTGACCATCAACTTAACATATTCAAACATTCAATCAGTTATGGTTCATCAATCTCTCCCTTTGGCATTGATGGAAACACACTACATTAATACTAATACAATATGAAATATATCAGTTGTAGCTCATCAATCTACCAAACTTATTATTCTATAACCAATACAAAATGTTTGGCTCTCAGTAAGCTAATCTAGCTAGATTTTTTTCTTGTAGAGTAATTTCTTCAATCTTCATTCCCTTAATAGATAGATGTATCAGCTTTTGATTGTGTCTATTCCTGTGTTATAGAATCTCTTCTTTTGATGTTTTCTCTCCCTTTGACTATTGCTCTCCTTGATCATCTCTTTTTCCTTTGACAATAATATAGATATATTCTCTCCCTTAAGTCATCTTTCCCTCAGGGCATCTCTCCTTTATGATAGTCATGATGGATATTTCATATGTAATCTCTCCCTTTGGATATTCTCAGGATACTCTCTCCCATCTTTATATTCTCTCCCTTTGACAACAATGCTAAAGTCATATCCTTTCACCTTTTTATAATATACTCCTTGAATTTCCCTATCCATCAGCAATACAATGACTCTAGTATTCGGTGTAGATATGTCCCTTTCTATGTATTGATGTATCTTTGCAGTCCATCTCTTTGCTTACATCAACATGAATGATCTTCTGATTGTGTGCAGGCCGATGCAGCCTCCTAGTCAACTTACTGACCAATAGACAAGGGTCGGACCCCTAGTCTCTTTCTTAGGTACTCAAATGTATCTTTAGGCAATGGCTTTGTGAATATATAAGCTAATTGTTCCTTGGATTGAACATATTCTAGTATCACCTATTTCTCTTACACTTGTTCTCTTAAGTAATGATACTTGATTGCAATATTCTTTGTCTTAGCATGCATGACTAGATTCTTAGAAATTTTTATTGCACTGGTATTATCACAATAGATAATCACTGGTTCAAGAATTTTCTTATTCATACCTTCTAGTAACTATTTGATCCATGCAATGTTAGAGCAATTTGCAGTAGAAGCCACATATTCTACTTCTGTCATAGATTGTGAGACGCATCCTTGCTTCTTACTGATCCATGTGGCGAGTCTGTAACCCATGAAGAATGCTCCTCTAGTTGTTCTCTTTCTATCATCTAAGTTTCCATCCCAATTAGCATCTGTATATACTTGAAGCTCAAATCTTCCTTCCCTTTTATACCATAAGCCATAGTCCTTGGTGTTCTTTAGATATCTCATAATTCTCTTGATAGTAGTCAGGTGTGATTCTTTGGGATTAGCAGATAATCTTGCAACTATTCCAAGTGCATGTGCTATATCTGGTCTAGCATGAACAACATATATTAGTTTTCCAATCATTGATCTATACAAGGTCTGATTTACCTCATTTTAGTTATCTTCCTTTGTCAACTTTCATTTGGTTTCCATACGATTGCCATAGGTGTTCCAACTGGCTTGGAATCTTCCATTTTGAATATCTTCAGCACTTCCTTGATGTATTTGGATTGTGTGATATATATGCCTGCATCTTGTTGAAGAATCAGTAGACCAAGAAAGAATTTGATCTCCCAAAACATTGAAATCTCAAACTCTTTTCTCATTTCATTAGCAAAAAATTTACATAACATATCATTACCCCCAAATATGATATCATCAATAAATATTTTAACAATCAGAATATTATCATCAGTATCTTCTTTTAAATACAGATTTCTATTTTCTCTTATTATTACAAATCCAATGCTTATGAGATAGGAGTGAAGTCTTTCATACCAAGATCTAGGTGCTTGTTTCAATCCATACAAGGATTTGTGTAGTCTACAAACCATGTTTCTCTTGTTAGGATCAACAAACCCTTATGGTTGTTCAATGTATACCTCTTCTTCTAGTATTCCATTTAGGAATGCAAATTTGAATCCATTTGGTACAGTTGAAAATATTTCACCATAGTAAATACCTTCTTCTTGTGCATACCCCTTGCATACTAATATTTCTTTGTTTCTTGTGACTTCTCCATTCTCATTCATCTTGTTTTTGAATATCCATTTGGTACCGATGATATTCTTTTCATCAGGTCTAAGTACTAATGTCCATGTTATGTTCTTCTCAATCTGTTCTATCTCTTCATTCATAGCACTAACCCATTCTTCATTTTCAAGTGCAGTATTAACAGATTTAAGCTCAAAATCACAAATCAAACATCTACTATTTAGTGACTTACTTCTAGTTCTCATTCCATCCTTCTTGTCTCCTATGATCTAGTTTTGTGGATGGTGTCTTCTTACATACTTGGCAAGTATTGGTTTAGTTCTTTTTTCATCATTCTGATCATCATCTCGACCTTCATTCTGATCTCCATTTCTCAGAACATCATTTTGAGCATTTTCCTAATTTTTGGTATCTGCAGCCTGATGCTCAAGTGCAATGTTCTATTGCTCGGGAGTGATACACTATTGCTTAGGAAAAGTGTTAGGTTATTCAATATAAACAAACTTTTTGTAGTCTTCTATTTATTTTCTACTTTCCTCATCATTTTTCTCTACATATTTATCTATTCTGATATTTGCACTTTCAATGATTTTGTTAGAGGACTTGTTAAGACATTTATAAGCCTTTCTCTTGGTGGAATACCCTAGAAAGATACCTTCTTCATTTTTGGAGTCAATCTTTCCATTTCTATCTTCTTTCAAAATATAACAGTGACTTCCAAAAAATTTTAAGTAACTTACATTGGGTGTGTATCCATACCATAGCTCATAGGGTGTCTTCTTTGTGTTTTTCTTCAATTGTACTATGTTCAATGTGTAGACAGCAGTACTAACAACTTCCCTCCAAAATGTTTGAGTGATGTTTTTCTCTATCATCAGTGTTCTTTCACAATCAACAATGGATCTGTTTCTCCTTTCAGAAATCCCATTTTTTTGTGGTGTTCTTGGTGAAGAAACCTATCTTTTAATTACATGCTCATTGCAAAAGTTAGTGAATTCATCAGAAACAAATTCTCCTCCTCTATCTGATCTTAAGCATTTTAGTTCCTTACCACTTTTTTTTCTACCATAGCTTTATACCATTTAAACATCTTGAATGCTTATGATTTTTCTTTCAAGAACATAATTGTCATCATTCTAGAATAATCATCAACAAAGAGAATGAAATATCTATCACCATAGTAAATTTTTGTTCTCATTGGTCCACATAGATCAATATAGACTAATTCTAGAATAGCATTAGATGTATGGGTTTTTCTCTTGAAACTAGACCACATGATATACTTGGACTTTAACATGCTCAGTAAGCCTCTTACTTTCCTTTTATTGTTTATCTTAATCATGTTGTTAAAATTCACACGACATAATATTTTATGCCACAACCACATGTCTTCGTTTGTATCCATTAAACAAGTAGTATTTATATCGTCAAAATAGAATAGGTTACCTTTTGTTTGTTCACCAGTTCTGGTCAACCTTCCTGATTCATTAAAGATCTTTGCCTTTTTTCTCTCAAATTCTACTCAGTGACCTATGTTATTCAGCTATGAAACACTCAATAAATTATAGTTAAGTCCTTTTACCCAGTATACATTTTCACATTTGATCATGTTATTCAACATTATAGTTCATTTACCTTCAACTGGACAAGGTGTGTCATTACCCATTCTTACTGATCCATCATTATAATACTTAAAATTTTCAAACTTTTGTTTATCACCAGTCATGTGGTGAGTGCAGCCACTATTTATAATCCAAACATCATTCTTACTAACCTTAGATATGAGTGCAGTCTCTACATACCTTTCCTCTTCGTTTGAATCATCCATCATGGCCACAAATACCATCTCAATGTCTTCATCAGATTCAGTGTCAATGTCTCTGGCTCTGTTCTCAATCAGGTAACAAGATTTTTTCCCTTTGTCCTTGTAGTCTTGGGTATCTGTTATGTCAAATTTTCAGTTTCTTCGGTAATATCTGTTATCACTTTTTTCAAACTTATTTTCATATGATCTGTCATTACTTCTATCATATTTTATTTTTTTAGGACATATAGCAGAAAAGTGTCCAATCTCTTTACAATTAAAACATACAAGTGGCAATTTACCTTTGTATCTACCTTTGCCTCTCTATAATATTCTATCCATTAGTGCTTCAATCGCATCAAGATCTTGGTCATCACTATCACTTTCACTATCATTTCTCATAGTGTGTTTATGACTTGACTTACTATTTTCAAAGAAGATTTGAATGTAGACGCAATAGATGGTAAGACACTCTTATCAAAGTTATTCATCTAAAATGAAATTAGTCTACCAACCAAACTATCTAGAGTGACATTATTATTTGCTACTTCTCTCATTTCTTGTATAGAAGATACTCTAATAGCATATAGAGGCAGTAAGGTTCTTAGGATTTTACTTACCAATATCTCTTCTTCAAGTACACCTTCAACTCCTCGGATAGAATTGACTACCTCTTTGATTCTGTAGCTATACTATGTGATATTTTCTCCTTCTTTCATTCTTAGGTCATCAAATTTACCTCTTAGGCTTTCTGCCTTAGCTCTTAGTACATTAGCATCTCCTCCATGTACCAGCTTCAATTTTTCCCACATTTTCTTTGCAGAGGTGCAAGTTTTGACATCTTCAAATTCAGAATTAGAGAGTGAGGAAGCAATTTCTATCATCATAGAATTATGTTCATATTTTTCTCTTAATTGCTCAAGTGTGTGAGGTCTTGTAGGCAACACATATTCAATATCCAAGTATTGAGTAACATCATTTCCAATACCTAATAGGTGGAGTCTTATCCTGCTTTTCCATGATACAAAGTTGTCCTTGTTCAAATTTGACACATCCTATTTTCTCATTTTTTGATCTTTTTCTTAGGTTTTGAAACCTTCCTTCTAAGCACACAAGCTCTGATACCAATTGTTAGAATAACCGAGAGGGGGGGTGAATCAGCGGCCTCAAAATATTCCAATAATTTAACCAAAAAAATTATTACCATAATTATAAGCCTCTATTTATCTTCAGTCCTACAAGATGAATGCCCTAAAATAATCTTATCAAATAACTACTTCTCAGAGTTCATTGTTCATCCCTTTTCTTAAGATTTATCGAATAGCATTTTTCTAGCTTTTACCAAAATGTAGTAAATAACTTAATGCTTACTGATCAATCTAGATTAGTTATGTGTAATGAAAAACACTAAAGTAATGACTCATAAACACATTGACACATGGATTTTTAACCTGGAAATCTTTTTAAGGGAAAAACCACTTGGGATCGGTAACCAAAAATTTTCACTCTTCAGAAGTGAGCTCGGTGAGGAACCAACCCTGTTAAAGGTTACAAACACACTGTTAAGTGTGACCTTGTTAGAGGATTTATCACTAACAGTTAATCACTTGATATCTGGCATTTCACTATGCTATATTCATGAATTAACCTTTTGATACTCCTTGGGATGTATCTCAATATATAAAGGATTTCTTTAGATCCTGCTCGATTAAGAGACTTCTCTGATTCAATGGTTAAACTGAAATAGTATATGATTTGTTCATATAAACAAATATACTTTGTAGATGTTTAGATCTATTGTAATCTCATAATACCTTTCTTATCAATGTTTCCTTTCAATACCTTTGCTCCACTTTTTTCTAGTTGGTGATGTTGTTCTTCTCTATTTTTCGGTGTCCATAGAAATATTAGCTCTGTTCTTCAGCTTGATTGATCAGGACTCTGTGAAGTCTTTCACCAGTTTCTCTTCAACATCCTCTTCTTTATTGCACCCCTAATTAAAAATGAATTATCTTGTCTCTTTATAGACATATTTTCACCATTTCTAAGTCCTTGACTTTCTTGTTCTTAGCGTGATCTGCAATTCTCACATTTCTTTCTTTAAAGCTTTACTTAATTTTTATCCTGTAGATTTCTCTTAGACAACTGGAATAAAATAGCTTTAAATCTCTCTCTTATCTTTAGCTTTTAACTTGTCGATGAAAATAATATTAACAACCAGTTAACTCCATCTTTAGATCTTTCCAGCTAAGTCTTTTTTCATTTTGATCTTCAATTCTTTTCGTTTTTTAACTCCTTGTTAGCTCGGTCTTTGACTTCAATTTTCCTTGGGCATATTTTTCCATTGGGTTTTTCTATCTGTCGGGTAACACTATGATTCTATTCGTCAGTAATGCTTTCTTGGGTTTCTTTCTCAGGTATCATTGTGACTTTCCTCTCGGGGTTCTCTATCCATCAAGGTGCACTTCCCATCAGTGTTTGTTGTCACTTAGTGCATACTGAAATTTTATGGATACTAATAGCATAACCTTTATCTCTCTAGTTCTCTAAAGTATTTGACACTATATATATAACCAATTCATATTATATCAAGTTGAAATCAATGACAATACAATACATTATCTGATTTAATGTCTTGAATTAAATTTTTGCAGCTTGATGATCATCAACTTAACATCTTCAAACATTCAATCAGTTATGGTTCATCAGTTCTGGCATGGTAATCATGGACCCAATGGTAGTCATCACGTCAGCTGCTTTGTTTTTTGTGCATGGAAATTTCTATAAGACTAAGTCAGTAAAATGTTATTTAAGGTCTTTAACTATGTAGCGATAAGGAAGCATCTTATCATCCTTCATTTGATACTCATCTAGAACTTGTTTGATAACCATTTGTGAATCGCCTAACACTAAAAATTGATAATCTTCCATTATATAGCTTGAAGGATTCCAATTATAACGGCTTCATATTCTAGAATATTGTTGGTACAAGGAGATTGTAATTTGTAGGACTTAGGGATGAGATCCCCTTATGGTGTAACAAACAAGATTCCTACCCCAGATCCTTTCTGAGTAAAGGATTCATCAAAATAAAGTTTCCATAGGATACTCGGGGAAATATTAAGGGCTGATTCATCTAGAAATCTGTGATTAGTGGATGCTTTCCATCAATAGGTGCTTTAGCTAACTAATCAACAATGACTTGTCCTTTTATAGCTTTCCTATCCACATAAACAATGTAAAACTCACTGAGGATCATAACCCATTTCACCATATGGATAGTAAGAGCATCTCGTGATAGAAGATACTTGAGTGGATCAATCATATCAACAAGGTAAATCTTATGATTGAGAATATAATTCCATAATTTCTGTGTGTAGAACACAACAACCAAACATGCCTTTTCAATGAGGGAATAATTCAACTCATAGCCAATAAGTGTCCTTTTGAGGTAGTAAATTGCTCGTTATTTTCTAGTGTCATCTAACTGTGCCAAAAGAGCACCCAATGCAACCTCTATAGTAGATATGTACAAAATCAGAGGATGGCCAACAACAAGCAGCACCAGCATGGGTGGATTAGCGAGATATCCTTTTAGTTTCTTAAATGTGTTTTGACATAGGCAATCCCATTGGAACTTAATATTCTTGTGAAGAAGATGAGAAAAGGGATGTACTTTATCTTCTTGTTGTTACATGAATATTTTGATGAACTGAAGCTTTCCTTGTAAGCTTTGCAACTATTTCAATGTTTTAGGTAGTGGCATCTCTAGGATGGATTTTACTTTCTTTGGTTCCACTTATGTTCTGTGTCGCAACACAATGTATCCCAACAACTTGCCAGATTTACTCCAAAGATACACTTCTTAGGATTTATCCAAAGCTTGTAGTTCTCGAATCACTCAAAGATCATAGTGAGGAGGGGAACATGTGATTATCGTGTCTTGGATTTTCTCAAAATTTCATCTACATAGTCTTCCATAATGACGTGCAAGAGGTCATGAAAGATAGTAGTCATTTCTCACTGATATGTTGCTCCATCATTATTAAGACCAAAGGGCATCACCTGATAACAGAAGGTACCCCATGGTGTTATGAATGTAGTTATGTGTTGATCTTCAGGTGCTATTTTAATCTTATTATAACCAGAGAATTCATCCATGAGGGATAACATCTAGTGTCCAGCAGTCAAATCTACTATAATGTCAATATTGGGAAGTGGAAAATCATCCTTATGACATGCAAGTTTCAAGCCTCTAAAGTTTGTATAGATGCGGATGCCCCCAATAGGATTTCCTACTTGTATAATGTCAGAGACCCATTCAGGATAGTCTATAGGTTGAATCACTTTTGCATCAAGCATCTTCTAAAGCTCTACTTTGACTACCAATGTTACTTGAGGATGCATCTTGCAGAGTTTTTGTTTTACAGCTTTCATGGTAGGATCCATGGAAATATGGTGCATGACAAGATCCATATCAAGCCTAGGCATGTCTTTTTAGGTCCAGACAAAGTTTATTTTATGATTTTGAAGAAATGTATTCCTATCTTTCTTTTCTTGATCATTGATAGATACTGTAATGTAAGCTATTTGTGGATCCTCTTCTATACCAAGATTGATCAGGATAGTGTCTTCAATGATCATGGAGGATATTTCTAGTTCTGATTATATGAATGGTAGGCTAGCTTCTCTCTCTTCTCTAGCAGCTCAGAAAGGTTTTCACTAGAGGATGTGTCCTTTATTTCTTATTTTTCTTCATCTAAAGGTCCCTAGGAGAGGTTTTCACAAGGGATGTTTTTCATTATTTTCATTTTTAATTTTACAAATAAGAGAATTGACCTAGCTGCTGAAGTAGGCTTGCTCATTGTAGTGGATCTGATGCTCATATTCTCAGAGATTCTTAATTCTAAAGAGAGCTAGTACTCTCTCATCTGAATCACAAATGTCTAAAGCTGGTGTTGAGTCTTGCTGATCCCAATCAATTAGTTCAGGATTTTTGAGGGGAAGACAAGGGGACAAAAGGTCAGCTTGTGTAATGGTGAGGACATGGGTAAAGTCATCAAGGTCATCTTTAACGTATTGGAAAGGGAATTTGAAAAACTCCTCTTCAGTGTCTAAATCTGATGCGGCTAAACAATAGTCCTTGGAGAAGTTAGTCTTAGTTTCTATAGAGCCCAATCCTTGTCCTTAGGGATAGCCATTTTCTATGACAATTCTCTTCTTACCAGTTTTGTTTGCACCAAGGCCAATACCATGATATCCCATGCTTTCAACAATGGGGGTGGCCTTGATATATTTTTCTTCAGGGAATGTCACTGGTTTTTCTTTGTCTTCATTGTAAAATGAATCAAGGATGTTGGATTCCATGTGCTCATCTGATAAAGACCCCCAATGTTCAAAAGTGGTCTTTTTTTATTGGATAAGGTCATTTTCTTTAGAGGGAGTTAGTAGTGACGGTCTCCCATAGGACTTTGGGGATAAAGGGAGTTGTCTAATGCATAGAGTACTTTCACATTTGTATTATCCCATGCCCTGATCTATAAAAGTGATCTTTGTTTTAGTCTCAGGGTTTTTGTCTTTAGTGACCTTTTCTTTTCCTTTGGATTGACTAGCTTGTGTCTCTGATATCTTCTCTGTAGCTAAGGAAGTTTGCTGAACAGGTGTTTCTTTCTTGAAAGGTCGGATGAACTCATTTAATGGACAATAATTTGATTGTTTTCCTTCTAGTCTCTTGTAGTATTGAAATGGTTTAGGGTCTCATGGAATCGTGATCTCTCTGTCATGGTGTCGAAACTTGATGCATTGATGGTAGGTAGAAGGTACACCTTTGCTAGCATGTATCCAGGGTTGACCCAACAAGACATTGTATGGTAGATCTAGGTCTAGCACATGAGAAACAGTTTCAATTAGAGTTGGGCCCACTTGTAGAGGTAGTATGATCAAAACTTTTCTTTCTCATGCTTTGTCATCATAGGCCTTTATGGTGATTCTCTTGTCGACATCTAGAAGGTCCTCAGAAAGACTGATGTTTTGAATCATTTTTAATGTACACACATTTAGGCTAGATCCACCATCTATAAGGACTCATTTGATTTTAGTGGACTATATTTTGGCTTTGATGTGGAGGGACTTATTATGGTGAAGGTCAGGACCACAGAAGTCCTTATCAGTAAAAAAAAGATTCTCTTGTCCAACTAAGTTTCCAATCATAACTTTGAACTGGGCAGTGTTGATATTTAGGAACATAGGATTTATTGGTTCTTTTTTACACTATGATTACTGAACAATAACCTTTTCACCCTTTGATGTATTTTAAAGAGTATCCAACTCCCAGTTTTCAACCAAGACTAGAAAGGACCAATTAACAAGGATGCAGATCCATCCTTCTATGCTTTAGGTTCTGCAAAAGCAAGGGGGGACACCCTTCAACACCCTCAAATATTCAGTAAGGCATAAATCAACAGAGATCTCACAATGGCTTCAACACAACTAGGAGATACTAGGTGATCGACTAATCACCCATTGAACATTGACCTTGAAGTGGAGCATGAGATTAGTACAACACCACAAACCACATAAAACCTTCAGATATGTCAGAGTTTATGTTTAAAATGCAGAATATAACCAATACTTAATCAGATATGCATCAATACAAAAGATACTACTCAATGATCAGTGCTTTATCCATTGGGAAAATCCCCTTTAACCAAATTCAGAAATACAACAATCAACTTTTGTCAGAGATTCCAAGCCATAAACACAATAAATCCAGATCAATACTACCTATAGAAATCCTCTTATAGACAATTGAATGAAAATATTTCACATCTACAACATCATTTAATCTGAGCCTAGATCACAATTGAAGAATGATAACACATACATAGAAAAACTCCATACAAAGAATCTGAAAATTCAGACTTCACAAGACTGACACCAAGGAGAGATTTGAATCTGGAATTCTTATATTAAGTGTGAAGAATCATGTTATTGTACACAAATTTGCAACCAGGAATATACCGCTTCAATAAGCTACAAAAGATCAATGACATTCTATTCTATTTGAATATAAAACTGGTACAATCAACAAGCTATATCCCTAATGGAACCATGAAATGACTTGAAGCTCCTAGAGCCAATACTCTGCAAATCTCTATGGAGACCAGGATTTGGAACCCTATACAATGGCAATAAAACTGAATATATAGCCAAAGAAATCACCAGATTGCTCCTCCAACAAACACATGTCTTCTTCCCTAAATATCTAAAAATTGTCCTACCTCAACTGCTTAAAATATGATTTTAAGCTAAGTCATTATTTCTTCATTCTGTCCAAACTGATTTGATTCTACACCAAAATAGACTGCAAAATCACAATCCTCATTTCCATACCTTTCTGACGGTATATGATACTTGATATTTCAGATAAAAATTGCCCCCCCTAAATCATCAATCAAACTCTTCCCTCCGTGCACCTTCATATTCAAATTTAATTTTAAATCTACATATTTTTTCAATAGTTGGACTATTGAATTATTTAGATATATTCTATCTTTTCATTTTAATGCCTTCATTTTAAATCCTTTCCTCCTCCAAATTGTGCCAGAATTTGACACGTGACACCTCTTGATTGGTTTGTAGGTCCACCTAGGCACCCATGTCAACTGCCTCATCCTAGCCTGCCACCTGTCTAAGGGCCATGTGTTGCGTTGTCATGTTCCCTTGATGATAACTACCTTGCAACTTTGGGATCAAGTCAAATCTCCAATCATTGATTTTGATCACCTTGGGATTCATGCCAGCTCGGATGATCTCCTGCATGGCTGCCATGTCATCTCCACCTGAATGCCACTCAAACTACTCTGTTGTCGTCCCTGCCACGTGTCGGCCTTGCGCATTTCCTTGATGATAAATTAATTGCATATTTAGGATAGATTCATTGCACCAACTATCGATCTTGATTTCCTTAGGATGGGCACCCAATCTGCAAGCCTCTATGCCACATCATCTGCCACATCACCTCTGTGGGCCATACCAAAATATGGTGTTTATCCTCCATCGTTGCTGGCATGGTTTTTGAGGCACCTTCCTGCATGTGTGTGCAGAGCCTCTAGGCTTCTTCTTCTCTTTACTTGCTGTGTGTTTTACCTTATAAACATTTAGAAAACCCACTTTTGGATGAATGCGGGACTAAACATTTTGAGTTTTTTAAAGTTCTCTTTGTGTTTCACCTCAAAATATTAGGGCCCACCGGCACAATAAATCCTTCATCCTGCGCGGTCTCCAAGAGCTCCTAGCTCTTACTTCATATTATTGACTGAGTGATCTAGTATATAAACACTAATACTTTCCCTTGCGCAGCCAATGTGAGATCATTTTCCCTATAGACTATTTTAAAATTTCTCACATCTTGCGTGTCAAAATATAGTTTTATCCTTGACTCAACACGTACCCTCTTGTCAATTTTAATCAATGTGCAAACACCTTATTCTCTAGCGCAGCATGGATTGTGTTTTACATATGCCATTTGCATTTACATGAAGGTAAACACAACATTCTACACTCCAATTTGGCGCAAGAGGAAGGATGTTGACCAAGGCTGTGGACTTTGCCTCCACATATCATGCATTGGATACCCTCCTATGGTCTGCGCAACCTCTTTTCTTGTTGGCCTGCACAGCCTCTGGGCTTTGTTTTCCACGTAGGATAAAGACTTTACACCTCTGTGCAATCTTCCTTTGTTTTAATGTGCATCCTTTACCTTCACTGCCTGCGTAGACCTCCAATGCAATATTGCATTCTATATTAAATTTTTTTTAAATCCCTTCTTCTCCATGGGCTGCGCAACACTTGGAAGCTCCAATGTTTCTGATTTGCACAGGCATCTCCTTTTGCAATGATTTTTTTTGTTTTAATGTTTTGAACATATCCTCTGTTTTGCGCAGGCTTATGTTTGCATTTGTCTAAATTTTGAATATCTCCACATGCTTGTTTGCACAGGGCTCCCCTTTTTATCTTCCACATAGTAGCTCCCCAATAAATTGCGCTGGCCTCTTTGCATTTATTTTGAAATGTTTTAAACTCTTCCCCTCCACAGTCAGCGTTGAATTCCTCCTTTCTTCTACTACGCAGATATCCTTTGGGGAAGGTTTGTAAAATTTAGTTTTACACCTACCAATCGAATTGGTCTCCTCCCTACCATATCTCACACACATTTTTTGTGCATAGGCTTCAAAAAATTTACATGCCTTGTCTCTTCTTCCACTAAATGGTGCAAAACTTTCAATGAGCTTTAGCGTAGCCCTTCATAGTAATGGTGCAGTCCATAAGATAACTAGCTCCCTGCCTGCCAATTTGCATTTTCTTAAAAAAATTTAATGCTTCTTCCACTTTGACCATGCGTATGCTAGCAAAGGCTGTGGAGTTCTCTTTATAGCTATTGATTTCATTTGCATGGAAGTTTTGAGGACCCTTTCAACAACCTTGTATGTGTTTCCAGCCTTGGCATGGGCATATAGTAACATATGTTGTTATTTTGGAGACAACATTTGAAGTTGGTGGTATTGTTGTTGTAAAGAGTGAATAAATGACTTTTCCATCTATAGAAAAACTTGGCCGAAATGACCAAGACTCTGTAATCTATTGTAGCTTCCCCTCAAGAATATTAGCACTCTTGATTATTTTCTCTTCCATTCCTTTGATAAGAAACTCCACCAAACATTCCTTCATCTTCTCACTCACTATACACCCAGATAGATTCTCCTTATATTTAGCTAATATCATAGCACATGACCAAGGTCCAATAGTATCTGGTGCTTACCAAGCCCTCTAGCCCTAATGTGTCCTTTTACCAACAGCATTAGCTCCATATTGTCATAGTTGAAACTATATTATTCATTTCATGCAATTATTTTTTCCATGAAATGACACATCTCCAAGGTAATTGACCTATAATTCAGCATCCATTGTTTGTTCTTCATTATTTCAACTATTTTGAGAGTTTTCCCCATTTCATTCACTTGCACATGGCCATTATTATTATTACTTTGTGCTTAAATCACAGATACAATACTTGATGGAGTTGTGTTTCTATAAGATGTAATGCTAATCAATTCAAATGCCAATTTCTATGCTTTCACATTCTTTAAAGAAACAATGCTTTTAAAACCCAATGGCTTTGGTGAATAACTAGTCCCACAAATAACAACTGGCCTCAAGAACTAGCTCTTAAAAATGACTAAAACAAGTAACCAGAACATGGAGTTGGGCACACATGTACCATGGTCAACAATCTTACACACTAAAAAGTAACACCTGATGAAACCAAATAGGTTAAAATATTTTAATTAACCAAGTTGCTTCTTCAGAATAATTCTGCAAATCGCCCTGACAAAAACAATGAAATGCATCTAGTTTCGACTTTGAAAACAAGTCAAGCGACCTCCTAAAGACCCGAGCTTCTGGGTATTGGAAGTATGTTATATGGATAGTATGGATCTAGAAGGGAGACTCATGACAATCAACCAGACACATTTGGTAGATCCTTGAAGATAGCCACTTGGGATCACAGAAAATGATGAGGAATAATGATTTTTGCAAATGAAAAGCATATGGAAAAGCGTGCATAGAAACCATCAAGAGATAAAAACTTGCAAACTTGGAGTAAATTTGGTATAAAATATAGGGGCATCATTTTCTTGATATGACCAATCACATTTTTCAAGACATAACATCACGAACAAGGCCTCTGACTAAACTGTACAACTGATCTGCATTAAATTGTTAGAAACTGCAATCGGAAACATATTGGAAAACTGGGCAAACAGATTCATCATGGCCTAAAAATATTCATGGTAGCACATTTCCATGCCTTAAATATAGGGGAGAATTCAATTTTCTATTCCATTCAACCAGGTATAAACTTGTAAGACCTCAAAGTCAACAACTTCACAATTCTGCACTTTCACATTCTGAGAATCAGAATTAATTGCAAACAGAATAGCCTTGGTAAACTTATCACATGAACTCATAAGAATCTGAAAATGAAACTAAAGCTTCTCTCTCATTCCTACCAAACCTTAGACCCATCCTTATATCATGAAACTCTATCAGGTCAAAGATGCAAGCATGCAAAGTAGGCCATTTTCTATAATCAGGCAATATGCAGAATGCATATTTAAGTGAACGCCTTTAAAAAACTATCTCCAAAACATATAAAATCTGAATTTTGAAAGTTGTGACTCATTTCATCTACCCCATGAGAGGTTTTTCACATGTTCCCCAATCACTATCTTATGAAAATCATTAGGTCACATTTTACTTGCACTTCAAGTAGGCTTCTTCAAAAGGTTTTCAAGGGTACTCACCGTGCCTTAGAGAAAATTTGGAATTGGTCACTCCAAATTTGTGCCAAATTTGAGAGTACCAACAAGATTCATTTAGGGCATTCTAATGTAGAGGTGAAAGCAAGAAGTGTAGTGTTCCTCCTTTGTCTTCAATAAGTCACCCAAGTCAATTTGGGTTCTCCTAGGATCCTAGATCCTTTCCCACACAATGTCTTCTACCTATCCAAGGTGGTAGAACCAAATTCCAAATTTTCCCATTTGGATACAATCCAATTCAATTTATTACACTTTTGAGCTTTAGGGACACTAGCCCTATTTTGGGCCTCAACATAAAATTCTTCACCAGTGACTTCACCAACTCAAACTAGCTATTGGGACACCTTCCTTATGTCCTAAGAACCAAGAATCACTCTTTGGTTCAGTCCTCTAACTTCCGTATAGTACCTATCTAGGACTGTCCTAGAATCCCTTATAGTATTATCCATGAGGTTTTTCCAACTTAACTTTCCCTCCTAATCACCTTTTAGAAAACTAAGGGTATATTCAGATACCCTTTATGAAGTTATGTCAGACCCCATATCCTTGAAGTTCAACTCCACTCCAGCAACCCCTAACTCTCACCAAGTTCACAGACCTAATTGGCCTAATTAGACTTGGATTTCAAGGAAAGTACTAGAAATTGGGTGCATGGGATTGAAATAGTGCTTTAGATGTCTTCAACTAACTCCCAACAACTCAAATCCACTCCTAGTTCACTCAACCAACCTCTTTATCAAACACAATACTTCTTTCTCCTTCATTCTAGGCTGAGTACATTGAGATATTTAGCCTAGGGCTTGATGCATGAGGGCCTTTCCCTTAGATCCATTTCATGAGCTTGCAGAATAATTAAATATGTTTTCCTAACTTGTATTTTCTAGGATCTTAGAGAAATCCACCAGTTAGAATGCAAGTTAGGACTCCATTTGTAAACTGTGCTCCAAATAGACTCCTTCTGAGACAGCTTTTTGGAAATTTAAAATAAAAATTATCAAATCAAAACCAAATAAATCCAAATCAATTTCAGAGTGACAATAACATATAATACATTCAAGGCATCAACTTGGTTTTCCAATCTCACACCTTACACGGCCGTACAACTTAGAAATGCTCACAAAACCCCTTCATATTCCATTTCTCATGCATCAAAATTACATCTCAGAACTTCTAACCATGTTGGTTTGAAGTAAGAACTTAATAACACATCAAATGTGAATTTGGATCGATAAAAAATGCCATGTGACTATTGGGCCACCATCTTGCAAATCTTGAGCAACTTTTTGACAACTTTTGCAATATTTGGCAAAACTTGTCTTTTTTCACTCGATGACCTTAGGAATGAATACAAAACTATCTAAATGACATAAAATTCTAAGAATAACATGAATCCATAGAATTTACCACTAAGGACTCTAAAATGCAAAACATTCTTAAAGAGACATAAACCTAAGTAGGTGATCCAAATGGACTAAGGCATCTCTAGGCTCATAAGGTTGCCTAAGAGATCCTTGACCATACACATATGGATCCCAAAAAAAAAATAGGATGATCTTCTACGATCAATCCCTTTAGGAAAAACAAGATCCTCTAGGATCAAAACAAAGATATTCATGGATGCACTGCACCGTACTCCCTAAGACAAAATTAACTCAAGTCCCTTGAGTTGGGAGATCTTTTAGATTGAAACCAGTCTTCTTGAAATCTCCAGGTGTTAACCAAGTAGCATCCTCCATGGAATGGTGTTTCCATTTGACTAGGTATTCATAGAAGGTGGATCTCCTATTTTTTTTGGCTATCCTCTTGTCCAGTATGTAGTCAATCTCTTGTGTTGGTGTTTTTGGTAAATCTTGTAGCTCCTTGTCGTGTGGAAGATCTTGAGCACCTATAATGGATACATCAGTGATAGGACCTTTGTATGGATATAGGTCGGCTATATTGAAAATGGGAGATAAGCCAATTTTGGAAGGTAATTCAATTTTGTATGCATTATTGCCATATTTCTTTAAGATTCTGAAAGGCCCTATCTTTTTCATCATCAACTTGGTGTACTTTTCCTTGGGTAGTCTTTCCTTCTTCAGGTGAACCATAACCATATCTCCAACTTTGAATTTGACATCTCTCCTCTTGGCATCTGATGCTTGTTTATACTTCTCAAAGCTTTGTTACAATCTATCCTTCACTTGTTGATGAATGTTCTTCATTACCTCTGCAAAATCCTCAGCTTGGGAACTCCTCTAGCCAAAATCCTGAATATTTCTTAGCTCCAAGACACCCCTAGGGTTTGATCCAAAAATAATTTGGAAGGGATTGAGTCTTGAAGTTATGTTGACAAAGTCATTATAGGATGACTTTGCTTGTGGAAGGATTGAATCCCATGCTACTTCATACTCCTTTGTCAGGAATCTTAGCAAGTTTCCTAGAGACCTATTGATGACTTTAGTCTATCCATCTGATTGAGGTTGGTTGGTAGATGACATAGCTAAATTTGTTCCAAGTTTCTTCCACAGGGTACACCAAAAATATCCCACAAACTTGGGGTCTCTGTCTAAAACAATGGTGAGTGGTAAACCATGGAGTATCACAATCTCCTTGAAGAATAGTCCTGCAATACTTGAGGCATCATGTGTAGTCTTACAAGGTAAGAAGTGGGCCATCTAGGAGAATCTGTCTACAACCACATAAACATTGTCATATCCTACCTTTGTCCGTGGAAGACCCAATACAAAGTCCATGTTGACGGAGTCCCAAGGATTTTTAGGGATGGGTAATGGTGTGTACAATCTCACATTTGAACTGGTGCCTTTGGATTTTTGACAAACTAACACTCCACAAATCTCCTTATCTCATTCTACATTTTGGGCCAGAAGTAGAACCTTCTTACTAGCTCAAGTGTCTTATCAAGACCAAAATGGCCTAATAGACATCCATAATGCTTCTCTTTTATGATGTTCTCCCTCATGGAAAAATCAGGGATGCACAATTGACTCCCTTGAAATAAAAATCCTTCTTAAATCATATATTCTGCAAATTTAGTGTGATATCTATCTCCTAGTTCCAAACACACTTGGTAAATTTCTTTGAAATTTGCATTATTTGGGTACATATCCTTCAGGATAGAGATACCTACAATTTCCAAGGCCACTTCTTGTATAGCCAAATTCCTTCTGCTCAAAGCATCAGCTACCTTGTTATCTACTCCCTTTTTATGCCTTATGGTGAAAGTGAATGCTTTCATGTACTCCATCCACTTGAGGTGTCTATGGTTCAATTTCTCTTGCCTATTAAGAAAACTCAAAGCATGATTGTCAGTAAATACAAAAAATTCTTTAGGAAATAAGTAACACCTCTACTTTCTCAGAGATTGGACCATAGCATACATCTCCAAATCATTTGTAGAATATTTCTACTTAGCTTCATTAATCTTTTCACTGAAAAATGCCATAGATCTCCCTTCTTGACTGAGAACACCCCCAATGGCTCTCTTACTAGCATCACATTCAATGGTTAACACCTTGTGAAAATTAGGGAGTGTTAAGATGGGTTGTTGAGAGAATCTTGTCTTCAAATATTCAAAGGACTTGTCTGCAGCATCAGTCCATACAAACTTTCATTTCCTTCCCCCTTTGCTAGTGTCTATCATTGGTTCACTCACCCCACTGAAATTCTTCACAAATTTCCTATAGAAGCTAACTATCCCATGTAAACTTTTGACCTCGCTGAAATATTTTGGAGTGGGCCGATTCAGTATGGCTTCTACCTTGGAAGGATCCATTTTCAAATTACCTTTAGAGATTACAAAGCCAAGAAATATCAGTTCCTCTTACATAAACACAAATTTTTCCAAATTTATCCTTAACTTTTCTTCATGTAGCCTCTTCATTACCATATCAAAATGGACCAAATGCTCTTCTTTATCTTTTCTAAAGATCAATATATCATCTAAATAAACAACTACAAAGTGGTTTATGAAAGGTTTAAGGACCTCATTCATTAATCTCATAAAAGTAATAGGAGCATTAGATAGGCCAAAGGGCATAACTACCCACTCAAACAACCCCTCATTGGTTTTGAAATATGTCTTCCACTCATCCCCTTCTCTAGTCCTAATTTGATGATACCCAATCTTTAGATCAATTTTTGAGTAATATTTTTCCCCTCCTAGGTAGTCCCTAAGATCTTCTATCCATGGCATAGGAAACCTATATCTGATGGTTATCCTATTGATAGCTCTAGAGTTAGTACATAGCCTCCATGTACCCTCTTTCTTAGGTGCTAGGACTGTAGGGATTGTACAAGGGCTTATGTTCTTCCTAATGAAGCCTTTTCCCATCAACTCTTGAATCTATCTTGAAACTTTTGCATTTTGGTCAGGGTTCAGTTTGTAAGAAGCCTTATTTGGAAATGCGGAACCAGGTATGAGGTCTATATAGTGGCTAATATCTATCTTTGGTGGTAAAACATCAGTACTCTTGTCTGTAACTATCCCTTTTCATTTGTTCAACAAATTTGCTACTTCCTTGGGGCCAACACTTCTTTGAGGTTCTTGACCTTTTGGTGTCTTCTTAGGCTCTATCTTGGGCTTTAATATGATGGAAAAACAAGGTGTTCCTCTCCTTAAGAACTTTAAAAAATTCCTTCTCTCCCACTAACATAACATTGTTTGTTAAGCCTTTGTCTTTCTCAGAATCAGGGAGAGGTGTCATAGTATAACTAATCCCATTCTTAATCAAAGTATACACATTTTTCTTCCCCCCATGTTGGGTATCAACATCATATTTCCAAGGTCTTACTAGGAGAAGATGACATGCATCCATATCCATAGCTTCACAAAAAACTTTATCTTTATATTCTCCTACTTGAAATTCTACCCAACATTGTTCATCTACCAAAGCTTGTTGATCCTTATTAAGCCAAGATACTTTATAGGGGCTTGGGTGGGGCATTTTCTTCAAACCAATCTTATCTATCATTGCATTAGAAAGTAAATTATTTATAGAAATAGAATCAACATTAACTTTTCAAATCTTACCAAGTACCTTGCAGTGAGTTCTGAATAGGCTCTTCCTTTGTGGGGGATCCTTGGGAGTTGGCATCTTTAGGAGTGTCCTATTGAACATTATGCATTATCCTTGCTCTGGGTCTGTAGGTCTATATTTAGTGGTGTGGTAGGAGGTCATGCTTTGACAGTCCTCATCTTGAGTGATTTTGACTCTTCTATATCCTCCTGATGTACCATCCTTGTTTGGACATCTAAAAGATTGGTGACCAAACTGATTGCAGGAAAAACACTTTATAGTGAATGTGGAGTTGCTTCTACCTCCTGACCTTCCTCTACTATTGCCTCTACCCCCTCTTAAGTTACCTCTATTATTCAGCTCTCTATCATACTCTTGGTGATTGGATTCTCCTTGTGGTCTTAGAGATTATCCTCTTCCTTGAAACCTTCCCCTACCTCTGAAACCATTTTCTCTTCCTCTACTATTATTTTCTCCTCTCCTTATTTGTTTCTCTTTAATCTTCATAGCCATATGATAGCATTGGTGTATAGATTGTGGACAAAACAAGCTTAGTTCGTCCTGGATACAATACTTGAGCTCATTCATGTATCTAACAAATTTTTGTTTCTCACTTTCAGGGGCCTTTGCCTTCATGGAGATCTTTTGGAATTCATCAATGTAAGATCCCACATCAAGATCCTTTTGCTTCAAATTTTGTAACTTCTTGTGTAGAGTTACATTGTAGTCTTCAAGAATAAATTTTTTCCTAATTTCTCTTAACATCTTCTTCCATGTGGTTATAGGGTCCTTTTCTTTCTCTACCCTCTCCCATTGTAGGAGTTTCCACCAACTTAGTGCATGTCCTTTCATTTTGGACTTAGAAATCTTTCTTCTTTGTGAGATAGGGATATCCTCACATTCAAAACAGTTTCCTAGGGCCTCCACCCAATCCATGCATTCCTTAGGATCCATCTTACAAATAAACATTGGTAGGTCTGGTTTGTTATCTCTCCTACCCACTCTCTCCAAATCTTCTATATTCTTTTCTCTTCTGGTACCTTTTTCTTCTCTTCATCACTCTCCTCTTCTTCTTCTTCTTGGTCTGACTTTGAGTCATCCCCATTAGTCCTTCTTGTCTGAGAGTTCTTCAATTTCTCTATTTTTGCTTCCTGTATGTGGTAAATTTGTCCTTGTTAATTCACCATACACTTCAACATAGTCCTTCTTCACCAGGTACACACACGACTGAATATGAGATTATTCATCCTGTCTGCCTGCATGATTTGACCTGTTGCCTTCTATCAAGACGGGGTTTTTGAAATTTCTCTTAGAACGAGAGTCTCACAACCATGGACCAATCTAGGAATGAAGGATTTATCATGATGAATGCAATACAATGCAATATTATACTAAGAAATGAGAGATATGAGATAATCTAAGACATGATGATCAATGCAATTATTCTAGAAATTGAAGCTATTCTATTGAAATATGAAATTATTCTATATGAGACATGACAATAATTCAGTATTCTAACAATGCATAAAAAGTGAGTGCGTAATCAGGGGGTTTTGAATGAAGAATGAGAGTTCTTTTATAGACTCAGAGATGATTAGAATAGAAACTTTCTTCTTTGAAATAAAACAGATAGAAAAGCCAGTTTAAAATAGAAAGCTTTATTCAAAAGAATACAATAAATTGTTTTCTTCCTGCTTTAACTATTTTCTTTCTTTGATTTAATTCTATTTTATTTGAAT
>MU224038.1:114725-130544 GCA_018584345.1 Thuja plicata
ATTTTATTTGAATTAAATTGTTTTCTTTCTCTTTAAAGCACAATTAATTCAAAGTTTCCATTTCTGAATAGAGATAAGATTTTTGAGAGAATATTCAATTAATTAAATAAATATGACCTCATAATTTTTTTTCTCAATTATCTGAATATTTAAATTCAATTATTGAAAATGAGGATATTTATTTAATAATTAAATATTATTTAATTCCTTTTTCATGTGTCTCAGCTAAAGAGGGTGAATTTAATTTAATTAAAGTGCTAGGACTTTATTAATTAAATTAATTCGATCATAAGGTTTGTTTAGCCAATTGGTATTTAGGAATTAAATATGATGTATGATTAATGTAGATTTAGGGTTTTCTACATTTGACACTCAAGTCGAGTAGAGTCAGTCAAAAACTCAGAATTGCCTAGTACAATAGGACTTTGATGATCTAGAAGAGTGACAAATGCAACAAAATTGGTTATCCATCTTACCCATAAACATTGGTAGGTCTGGTTTGTTATCTCTCCTACCCACTCTCTCCAAAGCTTCTATATTATTTTCTCTTCTGGTACCTTTTTCTTCTCTTCATCACTCTCCTCTTCTTCTTCTTCTTGGTTTGACTCTGAGTCATCCCCATTAGTCCTACTTGTCTGAGAATTCTTCAATTTCTCTATTTTTGCTTCCATCTTCTTATTCTTAGCTACCTACTCCCTCACAATATTGGCTAGCTTCATGTTATTGACCCTCATAGGGATCTCTACATCAGTATCATCAGTCTTCTTTGCCATTCTTATTCCCAAGAGATTTTCTAAGCTCTGATACCTCCTAATGCAGAGGTGACATCAAGAAGTGTAGTGTTCCTCCTTTGTCTTCAATATTTCACCCAAGTCAATTTGGGTTCTCCTAGGATCCCAGATCCTTTCCCACACAATTTATTCTACCTATCCAAGGTGGTAGAACCAAATTCCAACCTTTCCCAATTGGATACAATCCAATTCAATTTCTTACACTTTTGATCTTTAGGGACACTAGCCCTATTTTTGGCCTCAACCTAGAATTCTTCACCAGTGACTTCACCAACTCAAACTAGTTATTGGGACACATTCCTTATGTCCTAAGAACCAAGAATCACCCTTTTGTTTAGTCCTCTAAGTTTCGTACATCACCTATCTAGGACTATCCTAGAATCCCTTGTAGTACTATCCAGGAGGTTTTCCCAACTTAACTTTCCCTCATAATCACCTTTTAGAAAAATAAGGGTATATTTAGATACCCTTTATGAAGTTATGTATGACCCCAAAGCCTTGAAGTTCAACTCCACACCAGCATCCCCTAACTCTCACCAAGTTGATAGACCTAATTGACCTAATTAGGCTTGGATTTCAAGGCAAGTACTAGAAATTGGCTCCATGGGATTGAAATAGTGCTTTAGATGTCTTAAAATAACTCCCTAAAACTCAAATCCATGCCTAATTCACTCAACCAACCTCTTTATCAAACACAATACTTCATTCTCCTTCATTCTAGGCTAAATACATTGAGATATTCATCCTAGGGCTTGATGCATGAGGGCCTTTCCCTTCGATCCATTTCCTAAGCTTGCAGAATCATTAAATATGTTATCCTAAATTTCATTTTCTAGGATCTTAGAGAAATCCACCTGTTAGAATGCAAGTTAGGACTCCATTTGTAAACTGTGCTCCAAATAGACTCCTTCCTAGACTGCTTTTTAGAAACTTCAAATAAAACTTATCAAATCAAAACCAGATCAATTTCAGAGTGAAAATAACACAAAATAAATTCAAGGCATCAAATTGGTTTTCCAATATCACACCTTACATGGCCGTACAACTCATAAATGCTCACAAAACCACTTCATATCCCATTTCTCATGCATCAAAATTACATCTTAATTAGAACTTCTAACTATGTTGGTTCAAAGTAAGCACTTAAGAACACATCAAATATGAAGTTGGATCAATCAAAAATGCCCTGTGACTGTTGGGCTACCATCTTGCAACTCTCGAGAAACTTTTGGAAGTTGCATGAGCAACTTTTTGACAACTTTTTCAAGATTTGGCAAAACTTGTCTTTTTCCACTCGATGACCTTAGGAATGAATCCAAAACACAAAACATGCTTAAAGAGACATAAGCCTAACTAGGTGATCCAAATGGACTAAGGCATCTCCAGGCTCATAATATTGCCTAAGAGATCCTTGACCATACACACATGGATCCCAAAACCAAAATAGGATGATCTTATAAGGTCAATCATTTTAGGACAAATAAGATCCTCTAGGATCAAAATAGAGACAGTCATAGGTGCATTGCACCACATTCTCAATAACTTCTTTGTGAACAGGCAAGGTACGTAGAAGTTCTAGGATAGATATTTGTGCAGGCATCTTTTGTAATTGGGCCAATAGGTCATAACATGAGGTAGTCTAGGAAGTAGTAGACAGTGCAGCTAGTGGATTTGCTGATGTAGAGGGATTATCAACAGCTTGGATAGTGACTCTAGGTCTGCATGTGTTAGCGTTGCAATCGACAGCTTTGAGAATTATGGTATTTACATGGGTTTTGGATTCTCTGATGCATCCACAAAGAGTGTCAAAATGAAAGATATCATTTTCTTCTAGACTTCCACATGTTCAATCATTTCCTATGATAGTGTTAGTGGAGTAATCATATCGGATCATGTTAGATGCATTGCTCTGATTATGTTGTGGAAAAGGTTGGTTTTAGACTTTTAGTTTTGCATTCAATGAGGAAGCATTCTGGTCTTAAACTTTTATTTTTCTATCATCAATAAGATCTTTTACAAAGTGTCTAAGTTTCATGCACTTCTTGTTATCATGTCCTTTAATGTAATGATAATCAGAGTATTCATTCTCTCTATACCAAACAGGTTTGGGTTGATTCTCATCAAAAGGTTGAGTATTTGGATAGACTATCATTCCTTGATCTGTAAGTTGTTTAAAGATCACATCCAATGGTTCTGCCAATTTTGTGAACTAGCTTCATTGTCGATTATTGTTATTTTCGTTGTTATTGTTTTTTTATTGTGAGGGAACAAATAAGATTGATTGCGTGGTTGAAATTGTTGCTGTTGGTTATTGTTCTGATTTTGATTTTGATTGTTCTAATTTTGATTCTGGTTTTGATTCTGATTGTTTTTGCAATTTTTTTGATTATTATTGTCTGACACTTAAACATTATGAACATGTTTTGCCTTATTCACTCCATCATTGACAACTCCTTTATTTTTACTCCAAAATTCCAGTTTGTCATTGTTGGAAGGAGTATAGTGTTTGATGCTACCTTTTTGCAAAAGCCTAGCTTTGATGTCTTTTCCCTTCTTGACAAGTGATTCAAAAGTGTCAGGTGAAGCCATTTTCATTTGGAATGACATCTCAGAGATAAAGTTCTTTTTGAAGATATTGATTTAGTGACTATTAGGTATTTTCCATGTCATACAATTTGTGATATGTCTCCATCATTGTAAGAAACTAGTAAACCTTTCACCATTCTTTTTCTTGGTATTGCACAAGTTGTTGAGTATTGCTTGATGTTCAATGTTATATGAGTATTTTCCAACAAATTTCTTTCTGAGATCAAAGAAAGTAGAGATTGATCCGTAAGGAAGGGCCATGAACCATTGTAAAGTTGCACTTCCAAGACTCCTAGTGAATAGTCTTTTTAGATAATTTTCATTGTAGGTAACTTCTTTACATGCAATGTAAAATTATTTGAGATTTTGTAGAGGACATGTCTCTCCCTTTTATTCTTTGAATTTAGGCATTTCAAAGTTTGGAGGAAATGGTTACATCATGATAGACTTGTAAAGTAGATAGGGATAAATCTCATTGAAGGAAAACTCCTTTTTGCCCACATTATGCAAACCATACACAATACTTTTGAGCTCACTAACTTGTTGGGATAAATCTTTAGCATTGTGTGGAATATATTATGGTCCACAAGCCTTTCCTCCTTTGAATTGCACAGTCAAAAACCCATTGGAGATCATATCACCTATGGGAGGGGCTATATATTGGTAAGCATGAGATGTGGATGATATATTTTTCTACTTGAAGATAGACTTGTGAACTCAAGCAAAATAGGATATTACCAATGGATTTAAATTACTTGAGATAGACTAGTGGTCTACAAGCAATGTTGTGTTTTTCTAAGGATGAAGGTCTGCAATACTTTTGATTAAGCTCGTCCAACCTAAGAAAGGATTGATTTGATTTTGATATTATTTGAATTCCAAAGAGGTTTGATCTAATGCTCCAAGAGATAGGGTATGTTTGATGATGATGGAAGAATGGGAAATTGATTGATAAATAAGAAGTTTATCTATTCGTATTGCTCAAGAGTGACAAAGGAACGATTTATGCGATATTTGTCCATGAAGTTTCAAACTTTTTTGTTGTACACGATGGCATCAATTTTCTTGTAATACTTGATTTTTTGCTTGATCGATTGGGTAATGTGTTGATACTCCTTGGATTTCTGATTGGTCTCTTTCTATTCTTGATAAACTGGAGGATTCAGAAGCTTAACTTTCTCGTGTTTCTTGGAATTGATCATCTCCTATAGAGAAAATATGATTTTGAATGAGAAACTAAATGTTTTAGGACAAATGGTTTTAGGATCTCATAAAACACCAAATTTTGGAGATTTTGGAAAATTTTGGATATTCTAGAAAATTTTGAAGCTTGTTGTTTTGAAGCAGAGATGGAAGTCTCAGACATAGATGGAAATTGTAGGTCACAACCGATGAAACTACATAGATGGTGATCTTCATAGATAGCAATTCCAGAGCGGAGATGAAAGCCTATAAGTAGGATAGTGTTTTGATGATTTGGCAAATTTTGATCTCAGTCTATTTTTCAGTAGATTTGTTTAATGGAAAGAACCCGTTTCATCATAGTCAAACTAGAAAATAACAATCATGTGTCTTGAAAACAATCCCACAAGGGACAAAGAAACCTTGAAGGATACAAGTAAGTGTGGAAAATTTGTTTGTTGAGGATTTCATTCATTTTTTGGATTTGTCAATGTTCTTCAAAAACTTCAATCACAACCTACCTAAGTAAATTGGTGTAGCATGAAAATATTTGCTCATAAGCTTAGGCACACACACAAGAGATATTCATAATATGATCATCACCAAGCATGCAATGGCTCCAATCATGATATCATATTAGCTGACTCCAAAGGCTCGGGGTGGCATGAATGTATGAGTGATCTTGGAGATGTTACTATCTTCCTTGCACAAACATTATCACCTTTTAGGGGTGAACCGGGTGGGCCTCTAGTTTAATAGTTCTTAGTAAGGTCCTCCATTTGTGGCTACCCCTTGTAGTTTTGTTAGTGAAATTAAGGCCCATAGCACTACAAGCACCCAAAATGCATAGTCTTGCAGGAGAGATTCATACCTCTCAACCCTACACAAGTTTAATGTATCCCCCTTGCAGTCTTGTAAACAAGATTAAGACTAAGATGGCCCTACAAGCGCCCAGTCAAGTGTAGTCTTGCATATAAATATTCAGGCAGCGAGGCCCTACAAATGAAAGAGTATTAGAGATAGAAATAGTCACATCTTTCCTCTCTTTGAATTGAAGAAATATTTTTATTATAGTGGGGTGGAGTAGCCATGTCCGCTTGTTCCCCACTTGGGTCATTCCCAAAAGATTTCTCTCTTTGCAGGTCCTCTAAAGGATTAACATAAAGTAATGGATTAGCAATGAGAGGGGTCTAGATTTCTGATTTTCCCACAAGGGGAAAAGAGCATAGTCTCCTACCCAATGTCATTTTATCCCAAACACATAAGACACTTTGTTCTTTCCAAAAGTATTTATTTGTTTAAAAAAATAAACATGTCTAGGTTTTTTATCTTCCAAAACGAAGAGAGCATACTTCCCTAATGTTTATCTTGAGTCACACAAACAATCTTCTATGTAATCTAGATGTCTAAAGGAAAAGATTATGCTAAGAAGCATGATCGTTTGGTCGAATGATAAGGCAACCTGCAAGAGCACAAGTGAGTAGTTTGAATGTTTACGTTTTCTCCCAATGTCCTACAACACAAAAATTTAGTAGTTTGATGTTTTCGATCTTACAAATGGTGTTGTAAAACTTCATAAAAGATTAGTAACACAAAAAATCAGACTGAAAATGATGAAAACTTTGAACTTGCGCAGATGGCAATGACATGTTGCAGATGATGGATCTGCACAGACGACTGTTTACAGGTGCAGACACCAAAATAGCAATAGATGCAGATGGTAAACACTGACTGCAGACGATAGTTTTTAATCAAATAATTTTATACCTGCTAAGATGTTGAAATGCGCAAACAGTGACTCCAGGCCGCAAACAACAAAACTTCAGAGATGGTAAACGACCTACGTAGATGGTAAATCATAGAGATTCAAGTTATCCAAAAAGATTTAGTTAACACAATATTCATTTTTACAAAAAATTTCAGCATTTAACTCTTTAAAATTGATACCTTGTCAAAATTTGAGAGTTAAAACTGTAAAATATGTCAAAAATACGTTTAAAACAAAGTTAATCTAAAACACTTTTTAATAGGCAAATACGGTAGTTTTAGGGTGTAGACGATAGAACCACGCAGACGGTGATCTACACAGATGGCAGTCTACAAATGTAGGCAACAATCTAAGAGCGGAGATAGCTCTATAGAATGCTTCTCTAGAATCACAGAAAAACGTGATGATTTTGATTTTTTTTTAATTTTAAGGGACGTGGGTCCCACCAGGCATGCCAAAATGTGTGTGATAAAAACCTACTTGTCCAAAAAAATCACTCAAACATGCAAACACAAAGATTATTCAT
This sequence comes from Thuja plicata, assembly GCA_018584345.1. Taxonomy (NCBI): domain Eukaryota; kingdom Viridiplantae; phylum Streptophyta; class Pinopsida; order Cupressales; family Cupressaceae; genus Thuja; species Thuja plicata. The sequence goes on from MU224038.1 coordinate 121,579, forward strand.
TAGATTCAACAAGGGTTAGCATATTCAAATGAAAGATTCAAAAAGACAAGAAATTTACACCACAACCTCCGATGAGCCAAACAGGTGCACCTACACCTTGTTGATTTTCTCTTAGAGGTATTTGTGGGTGTGCTCTCCCAATACAATAAACTAAATCCCACTATTCTTGGATGATGATTAAAATGAAAACTAATGAGTATGACAAAGAGCCCAAGAACAAGTATGAGGAACTTGTCTCAAGTCTTCACCAAGATGATGATGCAAATGTAAAAACTAAACTAAAATGTTATGCATAATCAAGAGAAGTTAAGATTCATTTCCATTATCCTAACATTTAATATCTATATGATTCAAACTTGAAATGAATTAATATTGCAATGAAAATGCTAGACGCTTAAGAAAATCCTAAAATGAAACTAACATGATAACAATGCAAAAATAATGGATGGATTTTCTCTTGGCAAGAGCTATATTAATAGATTTTTTGAGGGAAGGGAAAGGCTTGGATGAGGTGGAGCACATGTGGCATCCACATGGATTCCACATAGAGGACTCAAAGGCAAAAGGACATTCCATACAAAAGTCAAACTCAAGCCTTTAAGGTTTGAGTGGCTCAAGGTTGCTCACACATGTGTGAGCAACCCTTGGAGAAAGGAGTGGGGGACAAAAAGGTGGCTACATTTAAGGAAGTTGGGTGGCTTCCTTGAGATGGGTTTCTCACACATGTGTTAGCAACTTATTAGCACTAAAAAGTGTAGGAATCACCTTTTTAGTCTAATAAGTGGGTTTAATTAGCAAGTAGCTTTATTAGGATGAGTGTGATGGGTGGTAGGGTAGGTTTCTAGGTAGGATTTAAGACTAATTTAAATTAAATTTAAATTAATAAAGGTTTAGAAGATTGTTTAGAAAATGTGAGGAATAAATAAATTAACATTTATTTAAAAGTGAATTTATGGGGGCCATGTATTAAATAAAATTTAATACATTAAAAAGGATATAGTATCTAAAATAAATTTAAATACTATAGAGAATGAACTATATTTAATTAAATAAATTTAATTAAATAAAATAGAAGAACATAACAAATATAGTTAATTAATTAAAATCAACTATAACATTACAGGAATATTAATTAAATTAATATAAGGATGATTTTTGACGTCTACACTTAGTAGTTATCTTGTGAATGTCTTTCCTTGCAACATCTTTTAAGTTGTAATCTTCATGTTTGGTTTTTGATAGAATTACACATAAGAACAGTGTATGTTGAGGTATTTATTAATATTAAGTACATTCATAGGTAGGGAGAATAACCATATATAAATCTGGTGCATCACCAAATTTCCCTATCTTCATTTCCCTTTCGGCATATCCTTCTCCATTTTCCTCAAAAGTAGTAGTTTTAGGTGCACCGAGATTGTAAAGGAATATGGCATTCTCTGGAGATTCAATTTCATTGATCAAGTTCCACATTGAGATATTGTTTCCATGTTTCACAAGTTTTTGAGGTAACTAACCATCACCTAAATAAGGGCACAAAATTGTTTGACAACATTTTTTGGCACGCCTAGTAAGACAAGCATACAAAGATCAAATCATTTTTCAGAATAGCCATGAGTCGTACCATAGTTTTTGGCATGCCCAGTGGGAAATAGATCAAATAAATTCAAGAAATCCTATGGTGGACCAATACAAGTTTCAATCACTGATAATTTGGGTTTTATTCTTGATGTCATCATCCTTTGGAGGAATTTCATTAAATACCATGGCGACTCTGAGTGCAACTATGTTAGTTTCAAGCAGTCACAGTGTTGGTATTTGTAAAGGTCAATTATGATCTTCATGTTTTTGCAAAAAGATTTTTATGAAATTATTTAACCATGGATCCATTTCATAGAGATATTTATTATTATCCTCTATTTGATTCAAAAATTTCCCCCACATGCTGCTTTTATCAAGACCAATCTAGGCCTCAACCTAGTTATGGCTTAATCTTTTCTACACCATCAAATGGCCAGTTTGTTCCCCTACTTTTGGCCCTCTCACCTCTACTCAATTCTTAGCTAAAATTGATATTAATGGGCTCGGGGATCAGATTGTGGATCTTAGCCTTAGGTTTATTAGCCTTGGTTTGGGTTTCAATCGGGTTCCAGACCTATCCATATATGGATGAGTTGGGATACAAAGAATTGAAAATCCTTTTATGGGGTTGGGATGGATAGTTTCTTGAAAGTAGAGGATGACAAGGATTTTATATGCAGTTGGAGGAACCGACTCACCGTATCTTTCAATTATGTATGGAAAAGGCTAGACTTTGAGATGGTTGTAGAAAAAGAGTAGTAATTGGAGGCACAACAAAGGCAACATGATGAAGAGATGGAGTCCAAATAGAGATAGTTTGAGGAAGAACTTGCAAAACAAGTTTCTACAAAAGATGAACAAATGAGGCTTGTATTGGCCAGAGTGCTAGAATTAGTAAGACATGCATTCCCTTCCCCTAAGTATGTCATTATAAGCTTCATGAAACCCCCTCCATTACAAGAGTCTACTGATATAACTCTTCCACTCCCTATACAAGAAAATTTGCCCTCTCAACCTTTTAACCTTATTCCTATTTCACTCCTTAAGGGTGAGCCAGTTGTGTGGATTGTTTGATGTAGAGGAACATCCAAGACCCTTCTAGGACTCCAAATAAACCATGAAACCCTAATCACTTGACACAATTACTTCCAATATGTGAGAGACACAATTACATTATAAACATCTTTCTAGGTTCATATAATGTTATCACCCAATTGTATCCAATACAACTTTTAGACTCTTCCTCATATTCAAAACAATATCCTAAGGAATCACAAGTATACAATCAACATCTTATCTCTTAACATTGTTCATTCATGTGGTTCAAAACAATGTTTATAACTTAAGGGTTAATATAAATACTTAGGCCTCAAGCCTATCGGATCTTAATGCCAATAATTTATCCAATCGCCATCTCTTACCACTAGAGTCCTTTATAACTCAGCCTTTTTTCCACACCTCATCAACAAATGTACTTGTTTGTTACCCTCATATATTTCCTACACACAAATTGTTTGTCCCACAAGAACTATCCATTAAAGTGCCTTACCACATTCAAGAATAATGAACATTGATTCCTCCATATATCATTCAGTGATACTTTTGTCTGTCAGCAACGCTCCCAAATCAATAGATCATACATAAAATATATAAGGTCATTGTCCTCAAGTCTATTACTATCCTCACACATTACCAAACCCTTCAATCCAAACACTTATGTAATCATGATTTACCCTACAAGCACCTTCCATTCATTAGAAAACATATTTCACATCTTGAACATCATTAAACCAATATGAACTCATACAAACAACCTATGTCATGACAGTGACTATCATTAACATGATAGTTTTATAGATCCTTACTCGGTAACCCATAACTTCCCAACAAGAAATTAGTTTGTAAATATCTCTAGTCAGAATGTGCTAAACTATGATTTACCAAACATATCCAAACTTTCTAAAGATCCAATGGTTCAATAAACATTTATACCCCCTGTATAGAGACTAAATTTCATTGTCACAGAATAAGCAAAACATGCATACATTCTCATCTAGGGAATCAAATTTCTCACTCTAAACAACACCATTTGATTCCAAGTCAATTGTATATTGAAATAGTAATGAATCTACTCCAAATGAACCAAGAACAAATTTATTCTATTGGTTAAAACCAAAGATATGACCAAACCCCTACAATAGACCCTATAATAGAGGGTTTATGAACAGTTTTTAGAAAATTCATTAGATCTCTCTCCAAAAACCACAAAAAGTGCTCAAACTTGATTCAAAAAAAAATTAGTTCATCATCCAATACTTAAAAAAATTATTTATTAACCATTCAATCCATTTGCATATAGAAAAGTGCTAAAAAATAGTAACTAGTATGACTCTACCCAGAAAACAACCAAAAGGACTGCCTTTTCATTAAATAAATAACACATGAACAACAACTTCTCATTGTTTTACAGAGAGAAAAATTTATTTACATGTTCTTCCATTTCATTCGTATGGATTCGTCAACTCCTTTTCTTTCAAACTTCCTGACTGTCTCGAATCTATAGAAATGGAGAAGTAGTCAAAGGTAAATGATCAACCAAATTTTGGACCAGGCCTCTAATGTGCCTCCTCCTTTTAACTCAACCTTATTATAATGTTCCATGAAAATTTGGCACTATTTAACAACCTTGGACTAACCAATCACCTTCTTTACAACCCATTTGTAACTTTAGCAACTTTTTTGAAATGTTGCATTTCACATCTTTTACAATCTTGGATAGTTTTGACATTTTTAGAAAATTAATTTAAAATTGTTGCATAGACATAGATAACACATAAAAATGGACCTAATAACACACTTTATATCATTTTTTTCCCTTCCATGGGTATTTTGACTCAATTTTACCTATTAGGTCCTTATTGCACAATCTTGGCAATTTCTTGTAAACAAGGTACATTTTTCTTCCAATTACATCAAAAGGACTCATTATACTTTAAGGATATTAAAATGGCCTCATATATTATGAATGAACCAAATATGACCACATTTTCACCTTTTACCTGCTATAAATTATCATTATACCTAGATTCTCTTACACCATACTCCCGAGCTTCAAAAAATTTCCAACTCTCTTGGAAATGTGGGATCAAGTGACCTGCAAAAATTTTGGCAAAAATCATCACTTGAACTTTGGTCTTCATCTTTATCTCTGCACTTTTTCTCTACCTCTTTTCTTCTTTTTTATTAGACATATTTTCTTCCACCATGTCTTCAATCTAGAATCCTATTAATGGAGTTCATACTGGCTTCTTTCAAGGTGTTTCACTAACATCTCAAGTCCACCCTCTAATGTTGCTTCCTTGTGCCTCACCCGTGAGTCCTTTCTTGCCTCTCACCCTAGGAATTTTGGCAACCAATTGGACCATCTTCTTTGGCCTTGGACCATCTCCTATGGCCCTTTGACAGACCACCATGTCTTCCCATCTCTAGCTAGTGGACATGCACCCTGTAACCAAAAACTCATCAGCAAGAATCAAATAACCCAATCATAGGGCTAGGTCCTGGTGTAGAATCCTCACACTCTAAGGATATTCTAGCTCTAATACCAATCTAATGTAGAGGAATGTCCAAGACTCTTCTAGGACTCCAAATCAACCATGAAACCTATTCACTTAACACAATTCCTTCCAATATGTGAGAGATATAATCAGGTTATAAACATCTTTCTAGGTTCACATAAAGCTATCACCCAATTGTCTTCAATAAAACATTTTGACTCTTCCTCATATCCAAAACAAAAACCTTACTAAGGAATCACAAGTATACAATCAACATCTTATCTCTTAACATTGTTCATTCATGTGGTTCAAAATCATGTTTACCACTTAAGGGTTAATACAAAGACTTAGGCCTCAAGCCTATTGGATATTAATGCCAATCATTCATCCAATCACTAGTTAGGATTAAGTAATAATGAAAGGAGGGTGAATTAGTATTACAGCACTTTATAAACTTATTTAACCAATTCAAACATAACCATGCAAGTACATAAATAAATAGAACATGCACATAAACTAAACAACTCATAACACCATGATTTGTTCACGAGGAAACCCTGGCCAAGGGAAAACCCCAGTGGTGATGATACCCAAAAATAATACACTAAGAGTATAGTTTCCTTGTTAGGATACCTAACCCTATTAGGAGCTAAATATTACATTTAGTACATATCCTTTTTAAAGCATAGAAACCTTGTTAGGGGTATACAATGAGCAGAATGCTCTTACAAAGCACAACTATTTTGTTACAATGATTTATCAGAGTGAAAAATACAAGCATCTGTTATGTTTAAGTATTCCTAGTTATACCTCGCATCAACTTCTATCTGATTCTAACATCATAATGCATCTACGCATTCCACATATCTCTTCTCATCATAAAACAAATTTACTTATATACTTGATCTCAAAAAGGTTCTTCTAGCCATCTCACAAGAACATCAGAAAATGTGTCCAACACTCAACCAAATAGAAAATACATAATCAGAGATCATAGTTCAAAAAACTTAGGGTAGGACCCAATCCAAATCCAAAGTATCACTTTTGGATTCCTCAAATTACTCCCTTATTCATCGTGACTATTCATCTACCTTGTATTGTTGTTGTACAGTCTTTGCCTAACTTCAACATGTTGTAACTCTATCTAGTCAACTCAAAAGGCCAAGAAACCTTAACTAAAGGTTTATAATATCCCATAGTACAATTTTCTAAGCTCCCATACCTTAGTGTGTTGCATACAGTGCTTGCTAATCAAAATTGTGACTGTACCCTATTAATTGCATCCTGGACTTAGTCATTTGGACAAAAATAAATATCCACAACTAGATTGAACTCTAAGAGACCATGCCAATGAGTATTATTTCCATAAATGACAACCTATAAGCTATGTTAATCAGGCCACTTCCAAACAATCTCCCTCTTTGGAATTGATGGAAATGTTGCCCAAATTTCCCTTTCCGTGCAATTTTGGCCTGGTCTGCCCTATCTTGTTTCCTCTGTCTTGTTTTCTAGGCTTCATGTCTAAACCCTGTAAACCCTCAGTCTTTCATGCAGACGATGTAATAAACCCTAAGCCTTGGCTCGTTATATTTCCTCGTTACCTTTTTCAACCACTTAAGAGCATGTGCTTTTTTCTAGGTCGCTTGATCGCTTCAGCCTGGGAAAATATTCTTTCCTTTCTCCCGACTTCTCTTTTCCTTGTGTCGCATGGTCTGGTGATCTTTTGGAATATTCCCCTTGCGTCTTCCGACTTGGCTACCTCTCTTCAGTCTCTTAATCGCCAGATCCATGTCATAAGCCCTGTGACAAGTGGGACCCTCTCAGTCAGGTCGCTTGATCACTTTACCAGGATCGAATATGCTTAATCATCTCCTGACTTCGCTTTTGCCTTGTGTCGCGTAGTCTCATTAAGAAATGGAATATTCTCTCAGTGACTCGAGACTTAGCGATTTCCTTTCAGTCGGGTTGTCGCTTGATTTCCATGTTATAAGCTTTAAAGGGAACGGGACCCACCTTCAGTTGGGTGATCGCGACAAGAAATGGCAAATCAAAGAAATGTCTTCCGACCTTGCGCCTACTTCATGTCGCATGATTTATTGATTAGCTCAGTAAAATAGTTAAGCTCTTTCTTCAGTTGCGTGGTCTCATGATTAAATGGTGGTTAAGAGATAACATTCCTGACCATGCGACTAACTGAATGATGTTAGTAGAAATACTCAGTCGGGTTGTCGCTAGAAAGGGGGCGATGACTCAGTTGTTCAGAAAGGGTTACATGGACAAAAGAAAGGATGACATCTATCACGGAGCTAGTGGTTGTCGGGTAATCACCAGAAGAAGGAAGAGGATCACGCAATAATAAGACTAGGGTTTGTTCTCCTTCTGTCGCGAAGTCTCTTGATAAATTAAAGGTATATGAGATTCTATGGCGATTAAAGGACAGCCGTTCGATGAAGGAATGACAAGATCTGACGGTGGTCACGAAGTCTGGTGATAAAAGTGCCCCAGGGAAAAGGTCCTTCCAACTAGGCGATTAAGGTATGTCGCGAGGTCGCTGTGAATAGAAAAAGGCACGTGCTTCAAGTTAAAAGTAAAGACATAGGATCACCCGACTCAGCGACTAAGGGTTGTCGTGTTATCTTGAAAAGAGGCATGAGCATCTGGCGATCAGGCGACAAGCCGTGATGGATAAAAGGTAATAGTTAGGTGCTGGGTCGCTAGAGGAATGGTGAGTTAAGAAAATTTCCTCGCGACTTCAATTTTACACAGTCGGGATGTCGCCAGAAGTAACTCAGGTTGGCCAGGGGTTAAGAAAAGCACAGTGTCGCTGGGTCGTGAGATATAACCATGATTAAGGACTGATGCTTGTGACTTAGAGACTAGCCGTTGTCACGTGGTCGCGGGAATTTGAATTTGAAATTCTGGCGGCAGATTTGGCACTGTGAACACTCGACAGCCATGGTTTCTCTGTGCTCGTGTTCCAGATTTGATCAGAAGGGGTTTCTAGTAACAGGGGTCATGTACAAAGCAGTCTGCCGACATTTGAATAGATTTGTTTCAATGTCGGTGAACAGGACAAGATTCAGTGTGTTGCAGGAAAGAACAGAGTTTTGACTGAGTTTCCAGAAGTACCAAGAGAAAGGAGAAGAAGTCTTAGGCGGTGACAAGGAGAACACTTGGCCATGCACTGTTCACGGACAAGAGAGGCAGTTATTGTAGAGAAGTATAGTTGAACAGGTGTGCATGACTTTAAGAATAAACATAAATGTTGCTAGCCGCCATCTACCAAATCTGATTTCTAGTTGACAGATCGAGAAGGTCAGGAAAATATCCATGAATATCTATTTTAACTCGGTCATTCTCGACTGCCTTCTCTCTCTCTTTTCCTCTCTCCTGTTTTTTTAGGGTTAGGGTTTCCCAGGACCATCCGAAGCTTGTTGCATCCTAAGGGATCCCAAGATGGTCATAGCCCTATATATAGCAGAAATGTTTCAATTGCAAAGGGTTGAAATATAGTCTGATATTTGTAGTATTTTTGCTCCTGTGTCTATTTCTTTCATCCATCTACTTCTCTTCTGATTCTATGACGACTTGCTGTTATTGTAATTACCTTGTACCTCATTTTGTGTAATTCATGTTTATCCTCTTTTGCAATCAATAAATGAGTAGATGTTTTACCCCTTATTGATCAAGTTGATTCTGGCTCATTGTGTGTTGTGTCTATTTCACTTGGATTACTGTATTGTGAAGTTTTCTCTTCCCTTGTAGTAATTTTAGTCTCTGACCTTCACATGTTTGCTAAGAATCATGTGGTAGAAGTTGTGTTAGTTG
>MU224038.1:136211-149399 GCA_018584345.1 Thuja plicata
CCTTATGGGCTGATAGGATCACACCTAAGAGATCCATTGGAAACTCACCATTCATGCTGGTCTATGGTAGGGAAGCTAGGCTCCCTATTTCTCTTGAGTTTCTAGCCTTGGAACTAGCTCATCAGTTTGAAGTTGCATAGGATGATGCCATATCAGTAAGGATGGCAGAACTGATAGAGTTAGAGGAGAAAAGAAATCAGGCCCTTAACACATTGGACCTTCATCAGCAGTAGGTTAAAAGGTCATTTGATAAGAAGGCTACTCCTAGGGTATTCACTGAAGGTGACTTAGTCCTTAAATGGGATTCTGACTGGGCTAAGCCTGGGAGACATACAAAGTTTGATGCCTTATGGAGTGGCCCTTATATTATCAGCAGCTGCAAGTCATCCAATGCATTCCAATTATCAAAACCTGATGGTGAGGTCTTACCTATCCCTGTGAATGGATTTCATCTTAAGCCTTGTTTCTAGGTTATTTTGGAAAGTTTCAATTCTGTAAATAATTGTAAATATCTGTGAATATTGGTGCTTCTCTTCCTGCTTTCTGTTTGAATAAGTGCCCGTGCACAAGAAACTCTGGTTGCAGAATTTTTGACCTGTTTTGCAGAGAGGGTTTCAGAGTTTAATATTTCGGCCGCAGGCCTCCCTCTATTTTCTCCATGCCCAATGGATTTGTCAAGGCAACTGATCAAATGCTTAGCAGGAAAGTATCCCGCAAAGGTCGCCAAAATGTTGCCCAAATTTCCCTTTCCGTGCAATTTTGGCCTTGTCTGCCCTATCTTGTTTCCTCTGTCTTGTTTTCCAGGCTTCATGTCTAAACCCTGTAAACCCTCAGTCTTTCATGCAGACAATGTAATAAACCCTAAGCCTTGGCTCGTTATATTTCCTCCTTACCTTTTTCAACCACTTAAGAGCATGTGCTTTTTTCTAGGTCGCTTGATCGCTTCAGCCTGGGCGAATATTCTTTCCTTTCTCCCGACTTCGCTTTTCCTTGTGTCGCGTGGTCTGGTGATCTTTTGGAATATTTACCTTGCGTCTTCCAACTTGGCTACCTCTCTTCAGTCGCTTAATCGCTAGATCCATGTCATAAGCCCTATGACAAGTGGGACCCTCTCAGTCAGGTCGCTTGATCACTTTACCAGGATCGAATATGCTTAATCATCTCCCGACTTCACTTTTGCCTTGTGTCGCATAGTCTCATTAAGAAATGGAATATTCTCTCAGTGACTCAAGACTTAGTGATTTCCTTTCAGTCAGGTTGTCACTTGATTTCCATGTTATAAGCTTTAAAGGGAACGGGACCCACCTTCAGTCGGGTGATCGCGAGAAGAAATGGAAAGTCAAAGAAATGTCTTCCGACCTTGCGCCTACTTCATGTTGCATGATCGCTTGATTAGCTCAGTCAAACAGTTAAGCTCTTTCTTCAGTCACGTGGTCTCGTGATTAAATGGTGGTTAAGAGATAACATTCCCAACCATGCGACTAACTATTTGATGTTAGTAGAAATACTCAGTCGGGTTGTTGCTAGAAAGGGGGCGATGAATCAGTTGTTCAGAAAGGGTTACATGGAAAAAAGAAAAGATGACATCTGTCACGGAGCTAGTGGTTGCTGGGTAATCGCCAGAAGAAGGAAGAGGATCATGCGATAACAAGACTAGGGTTTCTTCTCCTTCAGTCATGAAGTCTCTTGATAAATTAAAGGTATATGAGATTCTATGGTGATTAAAGGACAGCCGTTCGATGAAGGAATGACAAGATCTGACGGTGGTCGTGAAGTCTGGTGATAAAAGTGCCCCAGGGAAAAGGTCCTTCCGACTAGGCGATTAAGGTATGTCACGAGGTCACTGTGAACAGAAAAAGGCACGTGCTTCAAGTTAAAAGTAAAGACATAGGATCACCCGACTCAGTGACTAAGGGTTGTTGTGTTATCTTGAAAAGAGGCATGAGCATCTGGAAATCAGGCGATAAGCCGTGATGGATAAAAGGTAACAGTTAGGCATTGGGTCACTAGAGGAATGCTGAGTTAAGAAAATCTCCTCGCGACTTCAATTTTACACAGTCGGGATGTCTCCAGAAGTAACTCAGGTTGGCCAGGGGTTAAGAAAAGCATAGTGTCACTGGGTCGTGAGATATAACCATGATTAAGGACTGATGCTCGCGACTTAGAGACTAGCTATTGTCGCGTGGTCGCAGGAATTTGAATTTGAAATTCTGGCGGTAGATTTGGCACTGTGAACGCTCGACAGCCATGGTTTCTCTGTGCTCGTGTTCCAGATTTGATCAGAAGGGGTTTCTAGTAACAGGGGTCATGTACAGAGTAGTCTGCCGACATTTGAATAGATTTGTTTCAATGTCGGTGAACAGGATGAGATTCAGTGTGTTGCAGGAAAGAACAGAGTTTTGACTGAGTTTCCAGAAGTACCAAGAGAAAGGAGAAGAAGTCTTAGGCAGTGACAAGGAGAACACTTGGCCATGCACTGTTCATGGACAAGAGAGGCAGTTATTGCAGAGAAGTATAGTTGAACAGGTGTGCATGACTTTTAGAATAAACATAAATGTTGCTAACCGCCATCTACCAAATCTAATTTCCAGTTGACAGATCGAGAAGGTCAGGAAAATATCCATGAATATCTGTTTTAACTCGGTCATTCTCGACCGCCTTCTCTCTCTCTTTTCCTCTCTCCTATGTTTTTAGGGTTAGGTTTTCCCAGGACCATCCGAAGCTTGTTTCATCCTAAGGGATCCCAAGATGGTCATAGCCCTATATATAGCAGAAATGTTTCAATTGCAAAGGGTTGAAAGATAGTCTGATATTTGTAGTATTTTTTCTCCTGTGTCTATTTCTTTCATCCATCTACTTCTCTTTTGATTCTATGACGGCTTGTTGTTATCGTAATTACCTTGTACCTCATTTTGTGTAATTCATGTTTATCCTCTTTTGCAATCAATAACTGAGTAGATGTTTTACCCCTTATTGATCAAGTTGATTCTGGTTCATTGTGTATTGTGTCTATTTCTCTTGGATTACTGTATTGTGAAGTTTTCTCTTCCCTTGTAGTAATTTTAGTCTTTGACCTTCACATGTTTGCTAAGAATCATGTGGTAGAAGTTGTGGTAGTTGAGTTATATAGATGTGTAGTGTAGTTTCAAGGCAGAAGAAAGTAGGCCCTATCTTGGTGTATCACCTTTCCCTTTTCAAGTAATTTGGTTTTGTGCATCTCCTTCTCCCTTTTCCTTGCAAGAGATAGTTTTAGGTGCATCCTGATAGTAGAGGAAGCCGGCCTTCTCCAAAGATTCAACCTCGTAGTTCAAGTCCCACAGCTTGGAGGTTGATTCCATGTTTCACTAGGTTGCTGTTAGAGAAGCTTTCAGCAAGGGTGCAAACCTCAGTGACAACAGGAAACACTTAGTGAAAAATGACTAAATTCTCAGTACCAAACTGCTAACTAAGTGCATATTTTTCATACTCATTACTCCCCTTTTGACATCAAGAGAAAAGGTGTACTATAAATAGTATCTATATACATATTAAAATTACACAATTTCTCATCAAAAACTCATACCATGTGAAGCACATCTTGGGAAGAGGTTTCCAAGATATTTTCCTCAGTAGTCTATGTCTTTACTAAGATCTAACCAACATGAATCAAACCATTCATAGAAAAAGAAGATATTTATGCATCCGTCAGTGCTATAAGCATGTCTTCAATAAGAGATTTCTTCACTTTCTCCATATCTGAAAGGTGTTTTCCAGAATTTATAGTTTAGGAGTGATTAGATTCCTCAATACACCAAAACTTACCAACACTTTCCTTTTATCGGTCTCAAGCACACTGATTTGGTCTAATAGCTTAGACACTTCCTCATCCAATTCAGTGACAGTTTGTGAAAAAACCCACAACTCTTTACCAATCCATCTAAATTCCTTCTGCCATTCTCAATGATATTATCTATATCTATCAAATGCATTAGGGTATTTATATAGTAACTGTATAACTTTTTTCTATGAGTTATAAAAGACTTTGCTTCATTAATAATGTTGTCTAGTATACCCAAATCCCAATTGATTGACTTACATAATTCTTCTAGATTCTTCACCATGTACTCTTGTCTAGGTCTAACTATTGTGGCCTTCTCTAAATATTCAAAGTGAAAATCAAATTCATCTAGAACTTTTTTCAAGTTGTCAACTATGTCATTTCCTTGGAAAGTGATAGGTAGAGGTAGAAGATTGTTGATGCTATCAACTACTCTTTCCAATACCTTTTACTTCTTTTATGTTCTCTGTGCATATCTCTCATTAGTCTTAGAAAAGGCTATGTAATATAACCTCATTATTTCATCCTCATCCATACCATCGACATTAGTATTCAGAGGTTTATTGTTACTTTCCAAAAATAAAGCTGAAGAAATAGATACATGTGTTTCTTGTTTAACTTCAACTTTAGTTTCTAATTCCTTACTGCCTCAACTATAGTTTCTTTTAGTTTTGTCTTAGTGTCAACTTCCTTCTCTATCTCATTCTATTCACCACTTCCATCAATAATAGTAATACTATTATTATTACCTTGAAAAGGATCAGGTGTATCTCATGAGGTGTCCAAAGACATAGGAACACCAGCAAAAAATTAGTCTGGTTACTTGACTGTACTGAAAAATTGACTGTTATCATCTTCATCCTTAGGTGAATCAATGTTCATTTCTTTAGGCTTGGAGGACTCTCCTCTAAGAATAGTTTTAGGCTTAGCATCCTTGGACTTAGGAGGTAATTACTTCTTAGGTTCAGTCTCCATTAGTACCTTATCAATAGATGTATGTGTGTCCTCTATGACCTCATCATATTTCCTTCCCATAATCTTTATTCTCAATAGGGGTTTTATGGCTTTCAGTATCCTCTCATGTTCATCATATGAGACAACTAGTAGCATATCATCTATGGATTTCTTTATTATATGATCATCCTTTATGAGTGCTAATTGTTTCCTTATTTCTAATTTATCACAAAACTCTTTAAGAATACTACCTTTTATTTTAAGTAGATTCTTTTTTAATACAAGCATATGATCTATGAAAAAATATCCAATTAGAATATTATCTTTCTCATCATACCTCTCATAATATCTAGGTAGTTAATTGAGCTTTCCTTGATCAATGATTCTCTTTTCCAGCATCTTTAGATCTAGTTTCCAAAGATGTCTTTCCTCTATTTTCTTCTCTTCTACTTTATTTTCCTTCACTTTCTCCTCTTCTACTTCAGTCCTCTGTCTTTTAGGTGGTGAAATCTTTTGGGAGGACCTTGTGCTTCTCATGGGGATCTCTTATGTTTTCTCTTCCTATGATGTCTTTTTGGGTTGTTTAGGTGTAGTATTAGGTACATCAATCATAGTAGAAGGTGGACTGGTAAAATTTTCAATTTCTGTAGGTGGAAGGGTTGCAAGAGAAGCGGCCGCCAATCTAGAAACACCTTATGCCATCTTTTTCCTTACTTATTTCATTCCATCCTTGATGATACCTTCCTTTTCTGCAATATTTTCAACTATATTCTACACTTTTCTCCTCCTTTTTTCTCTAGTTTTTTCTTCTCTAATCTTTGTTGATTTCTCTTCATAAGTTCCCCATCTTTCTTTGGAAGGATCAATCTCAGCAGATAAGATATGTTCTACTTGCATAGTTATAACTTTTGTACTAACTTCATAACTCATAGGGTAACTCCACTTCTTCCTAGGTTATACTACCTTGAAGCATACACAATCAATTTCAACCATGAGAGAGATTGTATCCTTGTACTTTCCAACTATTTCTTCAGGTATTCTTGCTCTCTCCTTCATTTTTCTTTGTAGAATTTTGAACATAGAAAATAACTCCCCATATACCCAAGTTCTATTATGTTTCCTATAACTATTTGCAATCTAAATCCCAGTAGGTTCGTTGTCTTTCCATTATCTAAGGTACATTCCAGGAAATTTATGTACTATATTAATGTAAATATGTATCAATACAATCCAAACATAAATTCCTTTGATTTGGATTTCTTAATTTTATTGACATTCTCCAAAAATTATTTTCTTATAACTTCACATAGATTGTATTTTACATTCTCCTTTGCCTTCTTCTAGGCCATCATAATGACTCCCATAGAAACTGATTTAGGTTGGCTGCTATAATGAAGCTTATACCCTAAAATCATAGATAGAAACCTCACATCTTGCTAAAACATGTTGGCTATGGTCATCAACCTCTTATCCCATCTAGAGTGTGTAAGGGTTTCCACTTGTTTCTTCATGTTATTCTTTGCAACAGGGATAATGCCAAAATTTTCCAATCTTGTAACATCATGTATCATCTCACTAATAATTTTAACAGGCTTCTCACCAATCTATAGAAACTGATCATGAACTCTACTCAGAACAATCTTGATCCACTCTTCTTCATAAAACTCATAGAGTTCTACCATTCGCATAATGCTGAGGTTTTCTAAATGAGTGAACTCATCCTTCCATTTCACATCCTCCTTGATCATGTCTTTCATTTATTTGAAGATCTTAAATTCTCCTAGTGACTCATATTTATAGTGAATGTATGCCCTAATGTCTTCCACATGAAGCATGTCCTAGGGTGTTTGCGAGAACATGCCTTTAGGATCATCTTCAGTAGATTTGTAGGGATGTTTCTTGAATTTACACCTTTTCCATTCACTAACATAGAAAATCAACAAAGTATCCATAGTAATCAAAAGCTCGCAAGTGATCAAAATACCTTTTCCTTAATGAATCAGGGTATGCACACTCAACAATAACGAAGAATGCCCTAGTATCTTTGTTTGTTCCTATGGTCTCCTTCATCTCTACTCGAATAGTGATCAAATATGATCAAGTGAATAAAATTATACTTTTCCACGTAAGAATTGACACATTTACCAATGAACTCGTAAGACTACAAATGATTCATTCGACCATAAATCTGGCGATTACAAGATACAGTGTGTATAACTATGCAATCTCAGATAGGCATTTCAAACCAATCATATATATTCTCCATAAGCTTACAGAAGCTTATTCCACTTGAATAGGGGTTGGATATATTTCTTTTATATTTCCCCAAAGTTCCCCCTAAGGCCATGCTTGGAAACTTAGGTTGATGTAGAAACATTAGGTGAGGGTTCAATAACATCTATTGAATCTCCTTTAACCTTAGGCTCACTCTACTCCTTCTCTTTCTAGACTTTACCATTCTTCTTCACAAATCGACTGTCAAACTCTTCCATGTATTCTGCCATACTTTTTCCAACATCACCAACATTTTTATTTACAATAATAGGTGGTGGTCTTCTGTTACTTGCAGCTCCATTATACCTTCAAGAATTTTCTATATGTCCTTCATTGTTACATTTATAACATGTAGGGGATGATCTTTTCTAATTAACCTGTAACCTGTAGTTCCTAACAATGTGTCCAAAGTTGTTGCACTTGTAACATGTAATACTAGTTTTTGTTTCTTCTTTTATGTGGTCTTGTTTTGTGTGGGATTGATCAAATTTTATACATTCTATCTTCTTGTGTCCATACATAGAAATTGAAATAGTAACCAAAAAAGGGATTTTAAGTAGCTTTACCTTTGTAATCCTTCTTCATCTGACCAACTTTTTTCCATCCAAACCATCTACCTCTGAAAGATATGATCTTCTCTCTAGCTTCTTCTTCAATAGGTTTTTCTACATCTATCTTTTCTTCAAATTTACATTCTTGAGATTTACAACATTCATCTTTATCAAGGCCAACTCCTGTCATGTCACCTTTAGCCTTTTGCCTTTCCCTTTGTTCATCAATCTTCTCACTACTTTCATGTATCTTTTCAATGTGATTCTTAGCCTCAACAAGTTCTCCTTTAATTATTTGGTTGTATTTCTCTAATTCATGATACTTGATTCTGTAGTCATTAAGTTCAACCTACATTTTTCCCATCTAAACATTTACATTCTTTAAGATCTCTTCAATTTTGGTTTTTCATCTCTCTTGTTGAATTTTTTATCCATATGAATAGAATTAGTTTCATGTTCCTGATTCAATTCTTATTTTTCTTGTTCAAGATGCTTGATCTAATCAGATGAATCATTATTAGATTCCTCTTTTATCTTTTCCATAAGTTCTTGCCTTTGGTTCCTAGAAAGTCCAAGTTGTTCCTTAATATTCTTGATGAAACCTTATACTCTTCTCAATCTGAATTTCAAATCACCATTTTTCATCTTTAGCCTTATCAAGGTCTTCAATTTTTTATTCAAATTTCTCTTCCAGACTACTTGAATCCATCTAGATCTCCCTTAAGTTGTTACGATTTCTCTCCAAGGGACACAAGCTCTGATACCAATTATTAGGATTAAGTAACACTGAGAGGGGGGGTGAATCATTATTATAGCACTTTATAAACTTATTTAAACAAAAATATATAGAACATGCACATAAAGTAAACAACTCATAACACCATGATTTGTTCATGAGGAAACCTTGGCCAAGGGAAAAACCCCGGTGGGGATAATACCCACAAATAATGCACTAAGAGTATAGTGTCTTCGTTAGGAGACCTAGCCATGTTAGGAGATGAATATTAAATTTAGTACATATCCCTGTTAAAGGATAGAAACCATGTTAGGGGTATACAATGAGCAAACTTCTCTTACAAACCACAATTGTTTTGTTACAATGATTTATCAAAATGAACAATACAAGCATCTCATATTCTTGTCTAAGTTATAGCTCACATAAACTTCTATCTAATTCTGACATCACAATGCATATATGCATTCCACATATCTCTTCACATCATAAAACAACTTTACTTATATACTTGATCTCAAAAAGGTTCTTCCAGTTGGCTCACAAGAACATCACAAAATGTGTCTAACACTAAACCAAATAGTAAATACATATTTTGTGATCATACTTCAAAAAAATTAGGGTAGGACCCAATCCATATCCAAAGTAGCACTTCTGGATTCCTTAAATTATTCCTTTAATCATTGCGACCATTCATTTACCTTGTACCATTATTGTATTGTCTTTGTCTAACTTCAACATGTTGCAACTCTGTCTAGTCACCTCAAAAATCCAAGAGACCTTAACTGAAGGTTTATAATATCCCATAGTAGAATTCTCTAAGATTTCATACCTTAGCTCAATGCATACGGTTCTCATTGATTAAAATTGTGTGATTGTACCATGTTAACTATATCTTGGTCTTAGTCATTTTTACATAAATGAATATCCAAAACTAGATTGAACTCCAAGAGACCATGCCAATGAGTAGTGTTTCCATAAATGACACCCTATAAGCTATGTTTATCAAGAAAATTTCCAACATCACCATCTCTTACCACTAGAGTCCTTCATAAATCAGTCTTTCTATCCATGTATCATCAATAAATTTAATTGTTTGCTACCCTCATGTATTTCATGCACACAAATTGTTAGTCCTGTAAGAATTGTCCATTAAAGTGCCTTACCAAATTCAAGAATAATGAACAATTATTCCCACATATATCATTCAGTGATCCTTTTTCCTATTAGAAACACTCCCAAATCATTAGATCATACACAAAATAGATAAGGTCAGTGTCCTCAAGTCTGTTATTGTCCTCACACATTACCAAACCCTTCAATCCAAACACTTATGGAAGCATGCCTTACCCTGAAAGAACCTTCCATTCATTAAAAAAGATATTTCATATCTTGAACATCATTGAACAAGGATTAACTCATACAAACAACCTATGTCATGAAAACCTATGCCATGATAGTGACTATCATTAACATGACATTTTTCTAGACCCTTACTCGGTAACCCATAGCTTCCCGACAAGAAATTAGTTTGTAAATATCTCCGGTGAGAATGTGCACAACTATGGTTTACCAAACATATCCAAACTTTGTAAAGATCCAATGGTTTAATAAACATTTATATCCCATGTATAGAGACTGAATTTCATTGTCACACAATAAGAAAAATATGCATACATTCTCATCTAGGGCATCAAATTGCTCACTCTAAACAACATCATTTGATTCCAATTCAATTGTATATTGAAAGAGTAATGAATCTACTCCAAATGAACCAAGAACAAATTTATTCTATTGGTTAAAACCAAATATATGACCAAACCTTTACAACATACCCTATAACAGAGGGTTTATGAATAGTTTTTAGAAAATTCATTAGATATCTCTCCAAAAACCACATCAAGTGCTCAAAATTTATTCAAACCAAAGTTATTTCATCATAAAATACTTACAAATAGTATTTAGTAATCATTCAATCCATTTTCATATAGAAAAGTGCTCAAAAATAGTAACTAGTATGACTATACCCAGAAAATAACTAAAAGAACTACCTTTTCATTCAATAAATTACACATGAACAACAACTTCTCATTGTTTTAAAGAGAGAAAAATTTATTTACATTTTCTTCCATTTCATTCATATGGATCTGTCAACTCCTTTGCTTTCAAACTTCCTGACTGTCTCCAATCTACAGAAATGGAGAAACAGCCAGAGGTAAATGATCATCCAACTTTTGGACAAGACCTCCAACTTGCCTCCTCCTTTGAACTCAACCACAACTTAACATTTTATAATTTTCCATGAGATTTTGGAGCTGTTTAACCACCTTGGACTGACCAACCACCTTCTTTACAACCTATTTTTAACTTTAGCAACTTTTTTGAAAAGTTACATTTCACAGCTTTTACAATCTTGGACAGTTTTGACATTTTTAGAAAATTGATTTCAAATTATGGCATAGACATATATAACACATCAAAATGGACCTAATACCACACTTTATATCATTTTTTACTTCCATGGGAATTTTGACTCAATTTGACCTATTAGGTCCTTATTGCACAATCTTGGCAATTTCTCATAAACAACTTACATTTTGCTTCCAATTACATCAAAAGGACTCATTATACTTTAAGGATATTAAAATTACCTCATATATTATGAATGAACCAAATAAAACCACATTTTGATGTTTGACCTCTTATAGCTTATCCTTGTACCTAGGTGCTCTTGCACCACTGTTGATGGTCCAAATATATCATTTTGGGAGGAAGAGACAAAGATAAAGTAGTCATCAGAGGAGTTACAACCTATTGTTCATGAGCCTTCAAATGAACTATATGAGGAGAAAAATGAGATATTGCAGGAGGATATTGAGAAAGTTGTATCTATTTATCCCTCTCTACAGATGAACATGGCACAAAAAGAATAGGATCCAATCCTCTTCTATTGAAGAGCTTCCTTTTTTGTGGAAAATTTTTGGGATGAGCTAGAAGTTTTTTGCTCATCCATAGACATAAATCAATCTTCTCCTTTATCAAAATATCATGATTTTCAACAAAAACATGTGAGGATTCACTCCATATCACAAAGAGGAGGAATTCAGTCTTTCTCAAGGTAAGAATGTTTCAGTATTTGAGAGCTTCATTTTTTTTAGCATTGGGATGGTTTTCCAGCAAGCTATGATATGCTTGTTATTCTTACTACACTTCCTAGTTTTCAAAGTGTGTGAAAGTAATTAAAAACATGTAAGGAAGGGAAGCTACTTCAATAAGACAGTTGATGTATTTGTTTAATTTCATTGTTTATAAAATTATATACATAATAGAGTAGGTTAAGTTTTCTTTTCTTTCCAAGAAGTGCTTGAGCATAGTTTTTTTCTCCTATAGATAGTGAGTTTTGATGTTTTTTTCAGTTATAGGAGGGTTGCAGACCTTTTTTTCACAATGAATTTGTTGGTTGTATTCCATGTTTTGCTGCTTTACCCTAAAATTTTGTTTCCTTCATGCCAATTTCTATCCCAAGTCAGAAAGTATATCCCATTTTTTAAGTATCCAGAGAAGTTTCTATGTCTTTAGGTCAAATTCTACATGAACAGTGCAAAAACCAAAAACCCTAACCTTTGTTCTAAGTCAAAATGCAAAAAAAGCCCTAAAATGACAATCGAGTTTCTATTTTTGCATTACCTTTTTGACAAACTTAAGTCATGTGCCTTTTATAATGGTCACCTAGTTGCTTAATCCCAGAAGCATATTCCATTTAGTTATGAGACTTTGCGATTAACCGTTGTTGAGATGTCTCTTGAAGAAACAGAATATTCCTTATTTTTTATGAGACTTGGCAGAACCTTTCAGTCATGAAGTCTCCCAATGCAGAATCACATTAGCAGTCAACATCTAGACAAATAGTTAAGTCACAGTGTCACGTAAAAAATCTAGCAGTTAGTGATTTGTTATGAGACTTAGCGATTTCTTTAGTCACGTGGTCTCCAGATTAGAACACAGTTAAGTGACATGTTAAATGTTTGTGTCGCATAGTCTCCAAGTAAAATAAAAGTTAAGTGAAAGATTCTGAGACTTCACAACAAACCACATGGTTTAGAATATATGGCAGTCGGGTTGTCGCTGGATTAAGATGCTAAGTTAGTGTTTAACTAGAAATTCAGAGACAAACAGTTAGAAGAGACATGTGTCCACAATGAGCAGAATTGTAATGCCCCGCCAGGGAATCCAAGAGAGATTAATCTAAACATGTCACTATTTGTGCTAAATAATTTTTTTTTAAAGTTAACATAATGAAACATACAATCATGCGGAAGCGATTACCATTTATACACCTGTCTTACACTCACATAGATTACATGACTCAAGGGTCCCATGATGTTGAATTACTTAAAGCAAAACACAACTAACAATATAACAAAAGATTCCATCTGACTAATCATAACAAATACAACTTACATAACCATAATTACAATCCTCATGGATAACCATGAAACTACCATAAACTCACATCCACTGCATGTGTCATAGGGTATGTAGTAATCACTCTAAACTACTTACTATTACAATTTTCATATTAGGTATCACATGTGATACACTGATACAAGATTACAATAATGAAATTACATAATAAATGATGAAGGAACATAAAGAGCTCATCCCCAAAGAACCATCAAGCACCTGGTACAAGGACGTTGAATCTCAATGGATAAATAATCACTACCACCCATCCGTTTGGAACCACAAAGGTCCACCCCACCGTGCTGAGGAGATAACAACAGATCCCAATCGGATATCCAAAACCAACAAGGCATAACCACTAAGCAAGGGATCCTGATAGCTCTCTAATCCGGTGT
>MU224038.1:161292-190406 GCA_018584345.1 Thuja plicata
TTCTTGTAATGGAAATGTTATTCTTCTTGTGAAATGATATCCAAGGATTGATAGAATAGATAATATAGAAATTTCATTAGATTACATACATTGGTTGAAGAATGAATTTTAGTAATCTCTCTAATGTCGGTTGTAAATTTTCTTATTCATTGTAATCAATCTCCTTTTTGAACAAAGTCTCATCCTTATTCCTCTAAATTGAAGCTTGTAACAATGAACATATAAAAATGTTAGATTCTATGTTAAAATCTCATTCCCATAATTCCTCTTGTGCATTGTCCATTAAATCAATCCTATTATGCTCTATGAACTTTCAAAAAAAAAAAATAAGCAAAGGAATTAAAGGAAAAATTCATACATTTGCAATGACATCTTCCAAATTTTTAAGAGCAAAAAACTCTCTGGATTTTGTATGGGAAGGAAATTATTCTCTTACCACAGAGAATATTCCCTTCCCTTTTCATTATACTCCCCTAAATGGTATTAGTAACCTAAACCTCCTATCTTACCCATACTATTATCAACTAACTCTTAATTAATAAAAATTTATAAAACCCATATAACTTAAAAGCTAGTGGGCCCCGTGGCCTTTCTTACTAGCTCATGTTAATCATTTTAATAATTGTTAACTTAATATATTCTTCCTAAGAATGGGTTTTCAAACCTGACCTCTTTAAAATTTATGATAAAAAAGGAGACTTGCATTTAAAAACAAGAGATATAAATTCACCCTTTTTAATGGAGGGGCTAGACTACTTGGTAATCTCACCACCTTTATCTTGTTGTCCACTCCCCCAAGAAAGCCTTCTTACATGACCCTTGAAATTCAACTCCCTCCCTCCTCAATTCCTAGGAATTCTTTCCTTGGGAGGTGACCTTTTGGTTTGGTGGGCCACCACAAACCCCATTATCTCCTCCTTGCAAAGTCTGCCCCACTTGCTGCGAACCATGCAAAATGCTTGTTTTGGGAATGGGGGAAAGTTGTTGGTGGGCCCCAAGACCACTTGCCTTGCCATGTAATGAAGGATTAGACTAGGTAAGGATTAGTCTATGTTTAGTGAGGTTTGTAGGTAGTTTGGTGGGACCCCCTTGTATGTCATGTCCTTCTGTACCCTTCCTTTCCCTTGCAGATTTCGAAACCATAGCCTTGTTTCTTTTTGTCAAAAAGGTTAATGTTAGATTAAGTTATGGGCTTTGGTGTTGGTAGTTTAAAATGTTATTTAGGATTAGTAGGGTTATTAGATAGATAGATTAGCAATTAGTTAGTAAATATTAAATTATTTTATAAGATGTAATTCTTTTGTTTTAAATCCTTTATGGGGTAATATTTTAGGCATATATGTATATCAGATCAATGGGGTAGTTTTTTTTAATTGTCAACTTTATATTCTTAAGTGTTTTGATGATGGATGGGATTGTTAATAGTTTCTAATTTCTAATTTGAATTAGATCCACTCAATAATATAATGGTTGTTCATTTTAAGGGTTATGTAACATTAGTTGATTAGGTTAATTTATAATTGCGACATTTACAAATCTAATTATTAGGGATTATATTTCTCTTGTGATCTAATTTAGGTTTATACTTGATTATAATTAAAAGTAAATTTAATGTTGTATTATGAGATATTTCTATTGTCTAAATGATAAGGTTAAATTAAAGTCATACATTAAAATTGATGGATTAGAAAAGCATGTTGTTTTATCATAGGTGAATAATTCTATTGATGATGTTTAATAGGTTAGAAAATCGGAGTTGATCTTAGATTGGATTTAATTAATAGTTGATTTATTAGTGAAATTTTTATTCAATATTAATCTTGTCAATATCTCAATGTCTAATGTTAACTAGAATTAAACTTGGATGGATTAAGTTGAAATCTAGGTTTAAGGTTAGTAAGGGCAACCCAGATCATCATATGTTCTTGAACCACTAACTACCATCATGATTTTAAACAAGGAATCAGACTTAGGTAAACCCAAGTTGAGGATTCGGATAATCATGGATTAAGTTGATGCCCAATTTTGCATCTATTGTGGCTTGACCCTTATTATGTCTGCACATGTACCTTATTATGTAGAGGTTAACTATACTTTTCTATTATACTTCCAACTCTCCCTCTGTTAGTTGTACGTACCTTTGTGTTTCAAAAAAAAAATTGTGTGTGTGTTTTGCCCTAGTTTTGGGCGTGACATAGTGCAAAGTTGATAAATATCTCTCAGAATGAATACTAGGTCAAGGATGAGAAAGGATCCTAATAAGGTTTTATATGGTGGAATCCCATCATCCTCAAGGATGGAAATGTCTTGGAGAAAAAAGAGTAACCAAGTTAGCATGGATGAAACCCCTCCAAGAGGTAAAGAGGGTACTGTTAGGAGAACCATGAATAGCAATCAACATTCTCATGATGGAAATATTTCAGAGTATGAAGAGGCTACTGAAAGAGTTTTAGAAACACCTACTATCACTTCTACTTCAAATGAGAGAGAAGAGACAAGTACATCTAGTTCAGATTCTATAGATGCTCCCTCTGATGTGCTAGCAAATGAGGAAACTTTCATCATGAAACAACTTGCCCTAGTTCAGCAAATGAAAAGGGAGAGAGAAATGAGAAAGAAAAAACTTGAGCATAAGGATGTTGATAAGATTAAAAGAAGATCTTCAAGACATAAAAATATGAAAGATACAGAGAGGTCTCAAAAGGACCAAGAAATACTATTCACTCATAAGGCTTCTTCTTCACAGAAGGACAAAGGTAAACAAAAGATGAGTGAACATAGATCAAGAACCTAAGTTTCAGAAGCCTTTAATAGAGAAAATTTCCAAGTTGGATATTGACTTGGAAAAGTTGAGAATTGAAAAAGAAACCATGGAGAAAATGTTGGAAAAGGCACAAATGGAAGCTACAAAAGTTGAAATGAAGAAAAAGATAGATTTCTTGCAGTCTTCAAAGTATTCTCAGGCTGGACCATAAAATACTACTACTTCTAAAGGAAAAACCACCACTTTCAAGGAAGATGATAGTTTTCAGAGAAAACCATTTCATACTAAAAGGTACAAATAATTTAATTTTGTCGGTATCCCGGGGTATCCTAATGCTTTCCCAAAAGATGTGGGTGATATAGGAGAAAAGCTCCCAAAGTTTGTAGGTAACAATGTTATTTCCTGTGAAACACATTTGAGAAAATTCATTGCTTTTGTTGATGATTTAAATATCACCCATGAACATGTGTTAATGAAATTATTTGTTTAGTCTTTAGTAGAAGATGCAAGGGAATGGTTTAGGAGCTTGTCTAATGGATCTATTATTTCTATGGATGATTTGATTGAATTATTTAAGGATCAGTATGGAGATAAACCAAATAAAGGCTTTTTAATGAATGAGTTCAATAATATCAAGAAGAATTACAATGAAGAGGTTACTGAGTTTAATACTAGGTTTCAAAGAGCTATGCACAAATTATTTCAGAAGATAAGGCTAGACAAAGAGGTATATCTAGAAACTTATTTGAATGCCTTTGATTCTAAAATGGGATATTCTCTTAGAGATAAAAACCCTAGAACTCTTACTGATGCTTATAAAATAGCAGTCAATATTGAAATGAACAAAAGAGTATCTGGTAAGTTAAATAGGAAGGATGACTCAAGGTTTAGTAGGAGAAATTTAAAAGAGCCTGAGTATAAGGAATGTAGGGCTCCTCAAAACAATAGGTCTTCTTATAGTCCTACATACAATCCTCAAAATAGAATGCAGAACCATCCTTATGGCACTTAGTTCAAAGATGGGAAGCCTGTTATTTTACCTAGAAAAGAAAAGACAAATAACAGAACTCCAGACCCTCTACATAAAAATGTTGTCCATTTTTGCAATGATGATCCTTGGTGTGAGGCTTGTGAAGCCCCGCATAACCCTAATTTTTGTATCATTTCCTTAGATTTGAGAGTAAGCGAAGAACAGGTAAATGATGAGGGTGAACAGTGTGATCATAGTATGACAAATACTTACTCATGCCATGATATAGATTCAGATAGTGAAAGTGAAAATCATGATTCATGTATTTCACAAAGGAGCGTAGAAAATCATCATCAACAGATCTTATCAGATAGTGAAACTAAGGGAAATGATGATCATATAAGATGTTATGCTCAAGAAAATCAAGATATTCCACTCATTAGAAAAGCTTCAAATGAAGAGAAAGCTAGGATAACTACAAATTTAGTGAACAAAGATAGAAATAACTATCATCTGAGAAATAGAGTAGTGGGTGGTATTGGTAGCCAGGTATTAGGTGTCTTTATATAAGAAAATAAGACAGACACTAAGTATGTGCAAAAAAAGGAAGGACCTAGTGAAAATGTACATAAACATAAGGTCAAAATTATTACAAAAGCCCTTGAACCAGATGTTGTACAAGAAGGGGATTTGAAAAGACAAGAAACAAGTATTCTTGTGCAAAAGATAGAGAATAAAAAATTAAAAGAATTAGAACATAATGAGGAAAATTATATCACTATTGATAAATCAAAATCTTCAGATGTGAAATATACTCCAGTAGATATGGGTCAATGTTTGTCCCAAATGATAGTTAAGGTACCATTTCTAGAGATGATGAGAATTAAAGAACATAAGGAAAAGGTAATGTCATTGTTTAACAGTGTGCCCATAATAAAGGTTCAAAGTCTAGAAAATATTAGCAAGAAACCAATTACCAAAGGAAAGGAAGTTGAGGTGTTAACATATGAGATTCCTCAAATTTTCTTGAATACAACTTCTTCCCCAAAAGTTTTTGACCCATTTTTTCTCTCATTGATAATTAATGATAAGATGCTAAAAAATTGTATGATTGATTCAGGAGCATCTAATACAGTTATGCTAGTAGAAATCATGAGGGAAATGGGATTACAAGTTGATACTCCTTATGGGAGATGTCGAGCTATGGACTCTAGAGAGGTCCCTATGATTGGTACCATTGAGGCTATGCCTTATAAATTAGCAGTCTACCCTGATTTAGTAATGACTATGAATGTTTTGGTGGTTGACATACCACCACATTATGGCATGTTGCTATCAAGAAAGTGGAGTGCTTCAATGGGAGGTAGTATACAAAATGATTTATCATATGCTACTTTTAATATTACTAGAGAAAATGTCTGATGACATTATTTTTCCATTAGTATACTCAGTGAAAAACATTGACAAAGCATTACCAGTAGACAAAAAGCATTACCAATGAACCACAGGTAGTACCGGTGAAATGCAAGCATACCTGACAGAACAAAGATTTGGAGAAAAATGCTAAGTATAAAATACCACAAGCATCACCAGTGACCACAAGCATCACCGGCGACCACAAGAATTACCAGTGACATAGTTTTTAGAACTAACCCAATAGAAATAGAAAAGGCATACCTGATGACAAGTTCAAGAAAGGAACACCGACGACCAAGAAAATTGACCATCAGAACTGACAGACAGATAAAGAACCCGCAAATTGTGGATCTGATTTTTACATGATGAATAAAGCAATGTAATTCTATTTATAGAGTTTTATTTTGTTTTAAATCATAATTTTATGGTCATGCAAGATTTATGTAAATGCTTTAAAGCATCCTAATGGATCTAAAGTATATCTAACTAAATATCAAGGTCAAGTTGTAAACCTTGGATCTAGAGTTAACTTGCAATGCATGAATCAATAATTGAATCTAAATTAGTATAAATAGATGTTCATACATAATTGTGAGTACATGAATTCTTTATTATTGATAGCCATGAAGAGCATCTAAAGAGCAGAAGGCAGAATTCATGCAAAGATGAGAAATAGAGTACATCAGTTATCAAGAACACACAGAGGCTACCGACAAGCAGATAAAGGTATTATTCAATAATGGAAGGATGATTACTTATATGTATGAAGCTTTATAGGATCTGTTATCAGCAATTGAAGATTTCATTTATCATCAGATTAAAGACTTATGTAGTTACATTCTAACAAGTGCATCACATCTAAAATCCTTTTGTAGAAGGTGGACTTAATCATCCTTTCCAAATCTCTTAACAGAGTGCACACTTAACAGTGTTGCTAAAGCTTCAAACGAAGTAGATCTTAATAGGTCTCCACTGTAATACTCCTAACAGGGTAGGTCATCAAAAGTGACCAATCGTAAGCCTTAACCAGCCCCTTATTATCTGCAGATAGTGAAGTTTTGTGGGTAACAATCCCAACCGCAGTTTTTACTTCCTTAACAGGAGTTTTCTACGATATCATATCTTGTGTCATGTGTTATCTATTTTCATGAATGTTTCTATTATGGTTACATACTAAAAAGAATGTATGATATGATTACATATCCATAAAGAAAGATGAACCATTAGATAAGATAAATTACAAACTGATGAATAAGGGTTAATGGGCTAACCAAGAAAAGTTTTAGAGGTACTGATTCACCCCTCCCCTCTCAGTACATCATCTCAATATAGTTCCAACAATTGGTATCAGAGCTTAGTCTCTCTCTTGAAAAGCTTAAACACTTGAGAGAAAAGATCAGAGCAATGGACAAGTTCAAACTGGACATGACTATTGAGAATGAGCAGTTACAGATGCAAATAAACTATGAGCAGTATAAGGAGGAAAAAATAAAGCTGAGACAACTTCTTGATGAAAGAAAGATTATGGAAACCAGGCTAAATGAGAAAGAATACAAAGAAATGGAAATATAAGAGTACTTTGAAACAACAGAATCATCATTGAGCAAAGCTTCAAACGCATTAGTTGAGGAAATTACAAGTATGAAAGAGATCAATCTACATCTGACTGATCAAATCAAGATGCTAAAAATTGGTCAAGAAACTCAAATGGTAAAAATGATTGATGTCATGAATGATGCAAGAAAAGATGAAAATGAAAGAACACTAGCCATTGATGATAGGAGGAAAAATATAGAGAAACTACAAGAGAAAGAATCAGAAATTCTAAGACTCACTGAGCATCACCAAGAGGTTACCAACCAGATTATTCTTATGAGTCAAGAAGAAAATAGATTAAATACAGGACTCATTGAAAGAATACAGATCATAGGTGAGCTAAGAGAAGAGAACAAGAAATTGAAGCATGAAATCAAAGTCCATAATCAACACAATGAATTGATCAAAAACGTTGAGGATAGCAACCGAAGGATGGATGATTTTATTGATGGACAAAGAAGAGTCAACAACTACACAGGATTAGGGTACAATAAGAATGGTGAATCCTCAA
Organism: Thuja plicata; assembly: GCA_018584345.1. NCBI lineage: Eukaryota > Viridiplantae > Streptophyta > Pinopsida > Cupressales > Cupressaceae > Thuja > Thuja plicata. The sequence continues at coordinate 168,550 of MU224038.1, forward strand.
ATCAACCAGATCTGAGGAATGCTTTCACAACCCCAAGATCCAAGAAGTTGTCATGCAATGACTGTGGAAAACTAGGCCACTCCTCAAACATCTGCAGAAGCAAAATGAAAGGTATTTCTCAAGCACAATCTACTTTTATTGGTAATTGTTATAATTGTCAAAAGAAAGGACACAAGGCACATGCGTGCAAATCCAAAATGATAAATCGAAAGAGAAAAACCTATATGGACAAATATTGTCCTACATGCAAGATGAATGGGCATACACATGAGGAATGCTGGAAAAAGTACAACAAGGCATGGACTCCAAAGGAAACTGATAAAAGCTACAAACCAACAAGAGAAGGTAACTCATATGTTTGGGACTATAACACATGGGTAAATTGCACATCATGTGGAAGGTATGGTCATATTTCTTCCAACTGTATGAGAAAGTGGACCATAAGGTCAAGAGAGTGGACCAATCTAGGTATGACATGTTTACATTGTTATAAGGTTGGACATGTGATAAAAGATTTCAAAGACCGACTGACAGACACAAATACACATCCCAATGGAAATACCATTGATGATATCAAAAGAGTGAGAAACAAGATGTGGGTAAAAGCCACAAACACTAAAGGTGCTGGAACAAGCAACGCAAATGGTGACACCCCATCCACTGGATCTGGTGACATCACTACATCTAACTAGATTGCACAAGTATGGAATTGCATTATGACAAGTTTTACTATGCATCGGTTCCATTATACATAGTTCATATTGTAATATTAGCATGAATAAAGATGCAATACATTGTTATGTACTAAACTATTGAAAAGAAACCATCATTTATTGGGCATAATATGCATCGGTGAACACACACAGAAAAAGTTAGCGTCACTTACAGGAATGTATCGGTCATTACACAAGCTAAGTGTAAACCAAAGAATATCGGTGAAAATTGAATCACAAAAGTTGTCATCGCAACCTCACCGACGAGCATCAGTGATGTCTCCAAAACCACTAGCAACCCTGACGCTTTGCATAGACACTGATAGTGTTATGAATGTCTTTACCGACAAAAGAAGTCTTCATAAACCGATGAGTTGGTAAGAATTTATGACAACTTAGGGCACAAAAAGGTATAAAATCCCAACGGGTAAGCTCATTTTTGCACCCACGATTTTTGAGTAGAGCAGAGTGATTTAAGAGAAATTTGAGAAGTGACCCAGTAGAAGTTAATTACTAAGCATTCAAATTCAAAGGCAATCATATACATTTAGTAAGTTAATCCACTCACCGATAGCACTGTTTTGATTTATGAAAAGCCCTAAATTTCAAATATGATGGCATCAACTTCTAGGGTAGAGAAAATCAAGGTTGACAAGAAGAAACCTTTTAGACTTGTCAATAGAGGAGCATGTACTGAACCTAAGTATAAACTACACCCTGAAATAGCTTCTCAACCAGACAATTCTAGAGCATTCTCCTGAATCCCACCTAGGGTTTTGCTAGTAGAGGACGTAAGGTCCTACATTCACTACAAGATCTCAGAGATAGGAGATCTAAACCTTGATAATGCCTATAGGGAACTTTATGATGATGATGGAAATCTCAAAGAAGAGCATAAACACTTGGAAGTTAAGGGACTGACAAATGCACTGCATTTTCCCAAGGTTTTCAAAACAGAGTGGATCAAAATTGTTCTAAGCAGAATCCGTGACAACACTCTATGGTTGAACAAACTAAAGGCTGTAACAAAGGATGTTATACATGCCATGACTGGTTATCCAACAACTGACAAACCTTAGGATCACAAACATCCATCTCTTGCAGAAGTGGAAAGGTTAATCAGTGCAAAATTAGACAAGAGGGCACTAAAAGTAAACACCATAACCGACACAGAGCTAAAATTTGGAGCATGTGTGGTTGGATATAAGATATTCAAGGCAAGCAGAATGAACAACATTTCTAGCACTGCCATGAGCACAGCATATAAGATCATCAAACAGGGGAAGAAGATGGATCTGGCAGAGATCCTATTACATCAATTTGAGGAGAACATGTGCACAATAAGGTCTTCATGGACAAACACATGTAAGTTTGGTTCCCTCATAATGTGTATATTCTTTTACTTCAAAGAGTATTTTCCTTCCATAGGAAAAGTGGCATGGGACACATGTAGACCGATTACCATGCAAATAAGTGAATTCATAGAATCACTTGGTACAGAATTTGACAATGTAATGCATGAGTATTTCAAGACCATTAAGGAAATGCTACAAGATAGGAACATAATTCTAGAGAGTCTGATAGAGGAATACAGAGAAGAGATTTGTTTCATGGTGGATACAAATTTCACTTACATACAAGCTGTAGTTCCGAGGAAATCATGGCTTGAAAATTTGATTATGAAATCAAAATAGGATTATTAAAGGAATGCATTTAGGCATTATTAAATGAACCCATTGACAACAAAAAACTAAGATTTGGTACCTATGAGGAAGCCAAACTAAAGATTAAATCAAATCTTGTTGTCAAGAAGGCTATAAAGCAGTCTAAAAGAATGGTCAAGAATTTGAAAAAGAACTTGAATATAACTTCTGATGGAGAAGAATAAGAAAAAGGCAAGGAGGAACAACAAAGTAAGGAGGAAGACACTGAGGAATAGCTTCCCATCAGTGATATAGTAGAGCAACAAGAATCAGAGGAAGAGAAGTCTGATTCACCACCTCCTCCTCCACCAAAGAAGTCTAGAACAAGGAGCCAAATAGCACAAGATGCAATTCCTTCTGTCATGGTAAAAGGGAAGGTGTACAAGAGGAAACCTGCACCTCAAAAGGCTAAACAACTAGCTAGGGCACCTGAAAAAAGGAGAAAATATGTTCAGACTGATGAAGACTTAGAAGAGTCAGCTATGGATGAACCTAACGCTATAAAACTTGCAAAAGAAAAAGAAAAGGTTACATCACCATCTGATGACATTGATAACATATGTAAGTACATTTCTAAAGCTGCATCGGTTAGTCATCCAAAAATTAGGAAATGGTTATAATGTGATATAGTAGAACAAAATAAGATTGAAGATGCACTTATTGCTAAGATGTGCAAACAATATTATGTCCCACTGCACTTCACTTACCAAGATGTTCCACAAGAACTTTTGGATAAGATATCCTCTAGATTCACTTTTGCACTCCATGTTGAGAAGAGGATAAGAGAAAGAGTATTGGTATCTCTTATGCCTCCTAAATCAACAAAAGAGGAAATCAATAAAGTCATTGAGAAATATACAAAGAAATTCTCACCAAAAATGAGATCTTACAAATTTCTTCAAGGAAAGCTTATAGTGCTTGAAGAAGACACTCATCAAATATGGAGTGGAATACTAAATCCTGATGAGAAAAGCAGTCCTGAAAAGGAACCTATCAACAAAATAGGTAACTCAATAGTTGAGTTAGATAATGAAGAGGAACAGATCACAGGCCAAAAACAAACTGATGTTATAGATGAGGACTAGTCAAAGGATGGCAAAGATGATCAAGTACTAGAAAGCCCCATCCACATTAACTTAGAGGATGAAGAAGTTACCAAAGAGGAACTTTCAATAAAGGGTAACTTAGATGTTGATATGAATGATGATTCATGGTTAGACAACATTGTCAACACCACTACAAGAAAAGACCCTGCAGCAAAGGTTCAAAAAGATAAAGACATCAATACTGCAGAGGGTAAGACCGATGGACAGGACATAGCTATTGACACTGCAACAGTCAATACACCAACAAATATGAATATATTAATAGATGCTATTGATATACAGTCAAGTCAAGATAAATCATCTAAGAAAGATGATGACATACCCAAGGATATGGGCACTGATGAAAACCAAGGTGCATCCAATACTCCTAAGGATACAGACACTGAAATAAAGGACACAACCAATGAGTAGCAGGATGTATCAAAAGAACAAAGCAAAGAGGCAGATAAAACAATTGATGATACAATGAGAAAGGTTAAAATGCAAGATAAGAGCGGGGAAGTCAAGAAAAATGAGGAATTAAAATTGAAAGAGATTCATCTGCTGATACACCTAAGGTACGTGAGGAGACGTCTTCACCAAACTGGCCGATGAACATAGAACAAATACAAAAGGATGCCTCATCCTCTTGACACTCACCAACCAAATCAACCCAGTCTCAAGCCTTACAAATGGTGGTACATCAATCTGCCACCCAACCAAAGAAGAAGAAAAAGAAAATAGTAAAGAAGGATATATTGGTTGTGACACTTAATGAAGTCATTGAAGTTCCAAACTGGGACATTACCACATTGGACAGTGACAAACTTCAAGAGTTTGGAGTGCTCTGTCAAAGGAAATCCATACAAAAGAAGATGATACAAGAACATAGGCAAAACATGGTGCTTGACAAAGCCAAATAAATACTCCAACAACTTGTTCCTGAGGTGAAACTTGAAGCAAATGCTTCAGTCAAGGAACAAATTGTTGTTCTCATTGACGCTATAACAGAGCAAGGTATAGAGGCAGATCAAGCAATGGAAGAGAAAGTAGAAAAGAAATATCAATTCAAGCTAATTTATAAAATCAGCCAAGAAGTGGCATTGAACAAGGTAAAACTCTCAGAACTCAGTGATGAATTAGAGCCGATGATTTTTGAAGCAATCACCTTAGTTTAGAAGATGTGCACACTTGATAAATTTGCAAAATAAAATAGTGACAAACTTGCATAAATTGACTCAAATGTCACAAAGAGTGCACAAAGCCTAACCTCTCATGTCGACAGCATAAAGGCACATCATGACACAGTCACAGAGGCAAATAGGATAAGGAAAGAAATATGGGATGTTGAAACACAATTTAGAGGTGAGATCATAGAACTTCAGGCACACATTCTGCCAAATCTTTCTATTCTGCAGCAACATATTTCAGAAGAAAGAAATTTGATAGCAACCCCGAAGATGTTTGTAGTAGACAACATCTATAATATACATGTACAGATTTCACTAGAGCACATGGCTCTAGAAATGTTGAAGGAGAAATGGGAAAAGATGATGGAGGAAATCAAGTCCTCACATTCCCACCTTTTTGAAAAGTTGTAAGTACCTTTTGCTTTAGAATCAAAAAAGGAGGAAAGGAAAGGAAATGTATATAGTTATGTAAAATATATATATCATGAAAAAGAGGAAAAGAAAAATTAAGGATATGTATATATACTTACACTTACCAGAATATACATAGGGGGAGTCATTCAAATGACTAAGGAAGAAGTATACATAGGTGTACATACTAATACACTCAGTATGTTGCACATATCATGTTTTTGATACTAATGTCAAAGGGGGAGATTGATGACATTATTTTTCCATTAGTATACTCAGTGAAAAACATTGAAAAAGCATTACCGGCAGAAAACAAGCATTACCGGTGAACCGCAGGTAGTACCAGTGAAATGCAAGCATACCCGACAAAACAAAGATTTTAAGAAAAATGCTAAGTATAAAAGACCACAAGCATCACCGGTGACCACAAGCATCAGCGGCGACCACAAGCATCACCGGAAACCACAAGCATTACCAGTGACATAGTTTTCAGAACTAACTTGACAGAAATAGAAAAGGCATACCTGATGATAAGTTCAAGAAAGGAACACTGATGACTAAGAAAATTGACCATCAGAACTGACAAATAGATAAAGAACCTGCAAATTGTGGATCTGATTTTTACACAATGAATAAAGAAATGTAATTCTATTTATAGAGTTTTATTTTTTTTTAAATCATAATTTGATGGTCATGCAAGCTTTATGTAAATTCTTTAAAGCATCCTAATGGATCTAAGCATATCTAACTAAAGCTCAAGGTCAAGTTGTAAACCTTGGATCTAGAGTTAACTTGTGATGCATGAATCAAGAGTTGAATCTAAATTAGTATAAATAGATGTTCATACTCAATTGTGAGTGCATGAATTCTTTATTATTGATAGCCATGAAGAGCATCTAAAGAGCAGAAGGCATAATTCATGCAAAGATCAGAAACAAAGTATGTCAGTTATCAAGAACACACAGAGGCTACCGATGAGCAGATAAAGGTATTATTCAATCATGGAAGGATGATTACTTATATGTATGAAGCTTTATAGGATCTGTTATCAGTAATTGAAGATTGCATTTATCATTAGATCAAAGACTTGTGTAGTTGCATTCTAACAAGTGCATCACATCCAAAATCCTTTTGTAGAAGGTGGACTTAACCGTCCTTTCCAAATATCTTAACAGAGTGCACACTTAATAGTGTTTCTAAAGCTTCAAATGAAGTAGATCTTAATAGGTCTCCACTATAATACTCCTAACAGGGTAGGTCATCAGAAGTGACCAATCGTAAGCCTTAACCGGCCCCTTCTTATCTGTAGATAGTGAAGTTTTGTGGGTAACAATCCCCACCACAATTTTTACTTCCTTAGCAAGAGTTTTCTATGATATCATATCTTGTGTCATGTGTTATCTATTTTCATGAATGTTTCATTTATGGTTACATACTAAAAATAATGTATGATATGATTACATATGCATAAAGAAAGATGAACCATTAGATAAGATAAATTACAGACTGATGACTAAGGGTTAATGGGCTAACCAAGAAAATTTTTAGAGGTACTGATTCACCCCTCCCCTCTCAGTACATCATCTCAATATAGTTCCAACAATGTCAAGGTCTTAAGGGAGAGTAGAACTCCTCACATGATAGAAAGATTTGAAGACACTAACATTAATTGTTACATTGACATGGATATGGAGAATTTCAGGATGCAAAAAATTGAACTTTATTGTCAGCATGAAGAGATTGATCCTATAAACAAAGAGTTGATTAAGCAGGGAGAAGGATTGTGGAAAATGTACTTTGATGGGGCTTTCTCAAAAGAAGGATCAGGGGTAGGTGTATTATTGATATCTCCATCAAGTACCACTTTTAAGTACTCATTTCTATTAGCCTTCCAATGTACAAACAATACTGTAGAATATGAGGCTTTGTTTTTGGGACTTGAAATTGCTATCAAACATGGTATAAAGTGTTTAAAGGTTTATGGTGATTCTGAGTTGGTGGTAGCTCAAGTCAGATCCAAATATGTTGTAAATAATGACAGATTGAAAATGTACAAATATGCTATTTGGGATCAAATTGAAATGTTTGATGCCTTTGACATAAGTTGGTTAGAAAGGTCAAAAAATATAATGGCTGATTTTTTAGCAAATGTTGCTTTAAAAAATGATGATTTGACCTTGCATGGGGTATCAATACTAGAAATCAAAACAAGACCTGTTGTTCCAGACAACATATACAACTGGTAAGTTTTCCAAGATGATCAAGATATTCTGAGGTTCATACAATGTCTAGACCATTATGAAAACTAGAGTATAGATTGTAGTACTTTACTAGAAAATAATGATGAAAAAGACTACATTTGGGAAATGAGGTTGTCTAGTTAAGCTCTAATCAGATTCCTAGGGGTTTGGTTGAGGTTGAAGCATTGTTTAGTACTCAACAGAATGATTCATCAAAACTAAGCAATGCCAAAGTTGAGGATTTAGAAGAAATAAACTTAGGATCTGAAAATAGTCCTCAAATAGTTTATATTGGAAAGGGTTTGGAATCTCATGTAAAAATAAATTTGATCAAATTGTTGAGAAATTATAAACATGTCTTTACTTGGTCATATCAGGACTTGAAAGCATATAGAGAGGACCTTTTTCAACATGAAATCCCTTTGAAATCATATGTGAAACCATTTAGGCAAAACCAAAGGCCTATTAACCCCTTGTTGGCTCCTAAAATGCAACAAGAATTGATGAAGCTAAAGGATGCTGGGATAATCCAGCCAATCAGACATTCAACTTGGGTATCAAATTTAGTGCCATTCAAAAAGAAAAATGGTGATACCAGATTGTGTGTGGATTTCAAAAATCTAAATATTGCTTCATTAAAAGACAATTATTCCTTACCTAATATGGAAGCAATGTTGCATAAGGTAACTGGTTGTGATTTACTGTCTATGATGGATGGTTTCTCAGGATATAACCAGGTCTTAGTTAAAGAATCAGAGTAGTACAAAACTGCATTTACTACTCCATGGGGGACTTATGTGTATATCAGAATGCCTTTTGGACTAATAAATGCAGGGGCAACTTTTTAAAGGGCCATGGATGTTGCTTTCAAAGAATTCATTGATTTGTTCATGGTTATTTATCAGGATGATTTGACTGCATATTCTAAAAAAGCAGTGGATCACTATGATCACTTGGGTAAGATTTTTAATAAGGCATTGGAATATGGTGTCTCACTGAATCCCAAGAAGTATCATTTTGTAGTAAAGGACGGAAAGTTGCTAGGACATATAGTGTCTAGAGAAGGGGTAAGAATATACCCTGAGAGAGTGGAATCAATTCAAAGAGTGACTGCTCCAAAGAACTTAAAAGGTGTACAATCTTTCTTAGGAAAGATCAACTTTGTCAGAAGATTCATAGAAAATTTTGCAGAAATTGTTAAACCAATTGTAAAATTGCTAAAGAAAGATGCCAAATTTATTTGGAATAAAGAAGCCCAACAAGCATTTGAAAAAATAAAAAAAGTAGTACAAGAGGCTCCAGTTTTGAAGTCTCCAGACTATACCAAGCCTTTCTCTTTGTTTTTGTTTGCATCTTTTCATACAATTGCTGCTATTTTGCTTTAGAAGGATGAACAAGGATTTGAACATCCAATTTCTCTTTACAGTAAATCCTTGCAAGCTGCAGAGCTTAATTATGAAATAATGGAAAAGTAGGCTTATGCCTTGGTAAAAGCTATGAAATCTTTCAGGCCATACTTGGTTTGTGCTAAGATATAGGCTTATGTTCCTCATTCACCAGTAAAATATATCCTTACACAGTCAGAGGTAACTGGTAAGAGGTGTAAATGGATCACCAAAATACAAGAATTTAACCTCGAGATCCATATTACAAAACTGATAAGAGGACAAGGTCTGGAAAATCTTATGACAGAAGAGAACTTGGATCTAGTACGGATAAATCAGACAGAATGCATGATCAAGCTATTACAAGCATAGAAAGGCAACCATTCTATACTGATATTGTTTTCTTTCTCAAAAATGCTAACTGTCCTAATCATTTGTCAGAAAATCAGAAAAGGAGTCTGAAATTGCAAACTCAAAGATACACTTTGATCCAGGGTGACTTGTTTTGGAAAGATAAGAATGGTGTACTGGTGTTATGCCTTGACAAATACCAAGCTGAGAGAGTTTTGAGTGAGATGCATGAAGGAGAATGTGGGGGTCATTTTTCTGCTAAGACTACTGCCCATAAGATCTTAAGGGTTGGGTATTATTAGCCTACTCTTTTCAAGGATACTTATGAACATGTCAGGAAGTGTGAACCATGTCAAAGGTTCTCTAACAAGTTAAAATTTGCAGGTGCTTTGTTGCTAAATCCAGTCAGTACTGAAGCTCCTTTTACTATGTGGGGGATTGATTTTATTGGCAAATTTTAGGAAAAGTCTAGTGGAGGACATAGTTGGATATTAGTTTCCACAGATTACTTTACCAAGTGGATTGAAGCAATCCCTACAAAGAAAGCAACAAGCAGGTTAGTTACTGAATTTCTCATGGAGAATATTATAACCAGATTTGGTGTACCTGCTAAGTTAGTAATGGATAATGCTATGAGTTTCATATCAGAAGAAATGACAAGTTTCTATGAAAAATATGGGATTACAATATCATATTCATCCTCATATCATCCATAGGCTAATGGACAAGCTGATTCTAGTAATAAGAGTATATTGAAGATACTAAAAAGGACTCTGGAAAAGAATAAAAGAACATGGCATACTAAGTTGAAACTAGCACTTTGGGCTGACAGAGTAACAGTTAAAAAAGCAACTGGTAAGTCTCCATTTGAGTTGGTATATGGTCTACAAGCAAGATTTCCCATTAACAATTTATTGCCAATATATCAGTTTATACAAGAAGAACATTTAGATGTTTCTAATATTATTGAGAATAGAATGACTCAGTTAATAGAATTGGATGAAGTAAGGAGAAATCGTAAAAAGGAAAACATGAAATTGCAGAAAATGATAAAATACCTTTTTGATAAAAGGGCTACTGACAGGAAATTCTAGACTGGTGACCTAGTTCTCCAATGGAATGCTAGGGTAGAAGACAAAGGAAAACACAAGAAGTTTGAGTCTTTGTGGCTAGGGCCATTCATTGTCTCAGAAAATTTTGGAAAAGACTCTTATTTATTGAAGAACATGGAGGGAGAAAATTTTGAGTTGCCTATACATGGGAAATTCCTAAAACCCTTTTTCAACTGAGAATCAAAAGTTTATGCACAAGTATGTATTATATTGTGAATACTTTCCCTTTGTGTTTGTAAATGATGTAAATAGTTTCCCTTTTGTTTTAGGTTAGTTGGCTTCCTCATCATTTTTTTTTGAAGGGTCTGCAACCAAAGATTTTGTGGTTCTTTGCCATAAATTATGTTTAATCAATCCTCAGGTAGAGCCACTGTTGGTTGTATTCCAGGTTTTTCTGCTTTACCCTAAAATTGTGTTGCCTTCATACCAATTTCTATCCTAAGTCAGAAAGTATGTCCCATTTTTGAAGTACCCCTGAGAAGTTTCTGCGTCTTTAGGAAAAAATCCACATGAACAGTGCAAAAACAAAAAACCCTAAGCTTTGTTCTAAGTCAAGATGCAAAAAAAAAACCCTAAAATGACAATCAAGTTTCTATTTTTGTATTACCTTTTTGACAAACTTAAGTCGTGTGCCTTTTATAATGGTCGCCTAGTCACTTGATCCCAGAAGCATATTCCATTTAGTTATGAGACTTCATGATTAACTGTTGTTGGGATGTATCTTGAAGAAACAAAATATTCCTTATTTTTATGAGACTTGGTGGAACCTTTCAGTTGTGAAGTCTCCCAATGCAAAAGCATGTCAACAGTCAACATCTAGACAAACAGTTAAGTTGCGGTGTCGCACAAAAAATCTAGCAGTTATTGATTTGTTATGAGACTTAGTGATTGCTTTAGTTGTGGGATCTCCAGATTAGAACACAATTAAGTGACATGTTAAATGTTTGTGTCACGTAGTCTCCAAGTAAAATGATAGTTAAGTGAAAGATGCCAAGACTTCGCGACCAACTACAGGGTTTAGAATATATGGTAGTCAGGTTGTCACTGGATTAAGATGCTAAGTCAGTGTTTAACCAGTGATTCAGAGACAAACAGTTAGAAGAGACATGTGTCCACAATGAGAAGAATGAAGGTTAGTCGCGTGGTCTCCCAAAAGAAAAAGGTCATCTAGTGATTAAGAGATTAAAGGTATAAAGTTATGTATTGTCAAGTAGTCTCCAAATGATTTAAGGCCTTTTAAACACACTCAACGACTTAGCATAGCCGTCAGATGTTAAGTGTAATAAGATCAACAGTAGTCACTAAGTCTCCATCAGATTTGCATGATAAGAAAAATTTCTCATGACAATGAGATAACCTTTAGTCGCATAGTCTCTGAATTAAAATCACAAGGTAAAGGTTGTCGTGTAGTCTCTGAAAGTAACATCAAGTAGCATTTTCAATTAGCGATTGGGTGACTAAGGTTAGTCGTGGGGTCTCATAATGGGAAATAAAAACTCAACAACATAGAAATAACAATTAAAGGTGAAGATAAAGGCTAGTCATGGGGTCTCCAAATAAACTCTGAGTCAAGCATCTTATCTAGCGACTCTTGATTTATGCAATCGCGTGAACGCCAAAACTTAACTGTGGTTAGACAAGTAAAGAAAATCACACAGTCACTAGATATCTAGGAGAATTGAGGGTTAAGAGATTTGGTCAGTGACAAGGAGATACTACACAGTTGCATGGTCATTGAATATAAAAAATGATAAAAGGCAGCAGTTATTGATATGACAACGTGGAGATTCAATGACCAATGAAAATCTAGGAAATTAATTGTTGTATGAAAAGGAGAAGCTGAGATGTCTGACAAAGAACCAATCATATGAAGACATGTCATCCTGTTCAAACTTTATAAGGGTCTTTCTGAAGGCACACTTATATGAATTTTATTTCTTGTCACAGTCATGAGCTACGGCTAGGATTTCAATCAATTCCACAGCATGTTAACTTGAAAGAAAAATTGATTGTTTTTTCCAATGATGAGCTATGTACTTAGAAGAGTTGCCATAAAGAGTTGATTGCAGGTTCATTTTCACTTATCTTGCATCCAAAATTGTAGAGCGAAGAAGTGCTAGGTCTTTTGTGTTCAAAAGGAAGAAATTGATCAGTTGCAGAGTAATTTTTTGGTTATCAAGTTTCCTGAATTGTTAAGCAGTGATCAGAAGAAAGCAGTGAGTTCTGAGAGGAGATTTGTTTCAATATTGGTAAAGGAAGGCTTGAAATAGAGCAAGATGAGCAAGGATGTCAGTGTGGCTTCCACCAGTGGAATAAGTGATGAAGTTGTTGATGATGCAAAAGGGAACAGGAATTACTCTAACAAGCTCTTAAAGTTGTTGACGGGGTCTAAACAAAACAAGAGGGCCAATGAAAATTTGCTGACAGATGACTATTGTGAGATCAGAGATGCTTCCACTCAAAGATCAATAGGTTTTTCTCCTTACAATTACTTCTATGATAATTTTGATAAGGCCATCCCAGTGTCAAACCCTTGGAATTATGGTCTTGCTAGGTTAATTGTCCCTGATGTTTATATAGATATAGACTTGTTTCTAGGTCTTTCCAGCCACTATGATGCTCTGTCTAAGACAATCAAGAAAAATGATGGTACTAACCTATTAATGTTAAATAGGAATTCATTTATGCAAGCCTTTGGCTTATACAGTACCATGTCTACCAAGATAAATATTAATAAGCAGGAGGAAAGGTATAGGTTAAAACCTGGTATTGCTAGGGGTCAATTATAGAAGCATATGCTTAAAGAGGTTAGGAACCATCTTACTCCTATACCTAGGACTACACCCTAATACTTTAAGGACTTACATATTTATATTAAGTATACTACCTATGCTTTATGTAGAGTGTTAGGGATAGATGCAGGGGCAAAGAAAATAAATGCTAGAATTTTGATGATGGTACTTGACTTGAAAGAGGTGCATTCTAGCACCAATTATGACTACATACAACACATTATTGACAAAATGCATGAAGGATTTCTAGCTACCCAGAAGAAGATGATGGACCCTAAGGAGAAGGAGCCTAGGTTCTTCCACTATTCCATCCTGATGCATTTGTTGTTGCATTTTAACTATGGGATTATGTATGTGAATAAATTGAATCCTTAGAGGATTTTCGAGGACAAGCCTAATCCTATTTAGTTTTGGGTTAGGATATGGAATTATATATCCAAGGACTATGTTTTTTATGGATTTGAAAATTGGATTGTATATCCATTAATGTAAAGCACGGGTATCAGCAAAACCAGACTCCCAATAAAGGTGCTGCAATTATTGAGACCTTGTGAGTATGTGGACAAGTGGGAGGGTGATCACAACTAGGGAGATTTCTTCTTGGAAGAAAATATTACCATGATTAGGGTATATGGATGCACACATCCACCTCATATCTTACCCTATCATGTGCCATCCAAAGTTGCTACCATGGATTTTATCTTGCAACTATTATTGACAGACAATGAACATTTTACACCACATAGGAAGGGGACCTTAACCCCTAGACAATTTAAAATATTTAACTTTACCATTGGAAAGGGTGCTATAGATCAGGTGAGTGCATGGTTGGAGAGCTACAAGATGAGGGCAGCATCATACAAATATATTGACCATGAGGGATTCATGGCAAGTGTTAGGAAACTTTTGACTCCTACCATCCCCAATACAAATGTGCATGACTTTTGTGTAGAAGAGGATGTCACAAGAAATCTTCTTGATGAAGATGAGATAAGAACAAGAAGAGGGAGGATTCAGGAATTGTTGAATCTAGAAAAATAAATAAAGAGAAATGGGTTGTCTTTTGGAGGCTTTTACCCTGATTTGCCTTATTTTGATAAGATTAAGGCTATGATTTATAATTTTTATGTATTCTGTGAATAATTGGATAATTTTTTTGATAAAAAGGGAGCAAAGGAACCTGAATATTCAGAATCAAAATATGAGAGTGATAGTGATGGTGATTATGCCTGTCCACCTCAATATGACCAACCTCAATAGGATGTTGCAGAGGTAGCACAAGTACAAGGAGAACAGGGCCACATCATTGACTTAACTGAAGTATCACAGCCAGATGATGTAGAAGAGCCTGCTACAAAGAGGCAAAAGGTTGATCCTTGTCAGACTTCCTCTGTTAGGAAAGAGAAGAAAGGAGATAGAATAAAAGCTCTCATTCTTGGAAATATATTGTATGATCATAACCTAAGGAAGATTATTAGACAGGGGAAGAGGTAGCAACAGGATGAGGAAGAAAATGTAGAGTTGCCTCTAAAATCATGTATTGATGAGAGGTTGTTGCATCAGTAGCAATTTCTGAGTGATGATAATTTTGTCAAGACTGATGAATTAAAGGATTTTTTGAGATGGCACAAGAAAGAGAAGATAAGGACTTAGTTGAAGGTAGATGGAGAGGAAATAGTCACAAATGAGGCTTTTTTAGCTCTACAATCCTATGACCCTGACAGTGAGGATGTCTCTCCAAATGAGGCAAGAAAAATAGTTTTTAATAGTGGCATTTTTCTTGCTGAGGGCTAGGACTTAGCCTCAACATTCATTATTGATTAGATCAAGAAGAAGCCAGACCTAAAATTGGCAAGTGAGGTTCAAATGGGTGATATGATAAAGGGATTTGGATATAGTCCAAAATCACAAGCTTTCACCATGTGGAGCCTATGTCCCAAAGAGTAAAAGCCTCAATTAGAAAACATTCAAGAGAGTATGGTGGGGAACCAAATGGTCTGGACTATGCAGAACACTGGAGATTTGGAAATTTCTTAGATTATGACTCATTGGGCTCACTTGAATGAAGACAAGACAAAAAAATTGTCTGAGAAGTGTAGCATTCTGATTGAGGAAACCAGTGCCCTAGCCAAAGATAGGGAATTGTGCCAAATAAAAATACATCAACAAGATAAGGTAATTGTTGAGTTCCTGAAACAACTAGAAGAGAAAACTGAAGTGGTTAATGTGCCTCCACAACAACCTTTACAAATAGAGGAAAAGGAAAAATCAGAGGAAGTAGTTGAGAAAGAAGATGTTGGAAAGAATAAAAATGAGATAGCCCTAAATGCATTGAGATGCATTCTTTAGCATAGGATTGATATTCTCAAAGACAAAACAGATGTCATCCTGAATGCTTACAATAAATTTTCCACCTTACATGTAGAAGTGACAGGGTACATTGCCACTTTGAACCCTTACTTTATTAATTCATCTCCTAGGGTCCAATTATTTGAAAAACTTGCCTATTTGCAGCCTCTTAGGTTAGATTTGCTTGAAATTTTGATAGAGGTGGAGGATGAAAATAAGAAGGTTAATATAGCCTTATCTTTCTTTAAAGGCAAGCTGAATCAAGTAGATGCTAAGTTAAGCCTATTTTCTCCAAATTTTAATAGATTTGTTCCTCCTTTGAAAGGAGAAGATGATCAAGTTAAGGCCTTGGAGGCCTGGAGAAGTGAATTTGATAACAAGATGCCAAGCAGTGAGGCATTTATTTTAGGATTTGATTTAGATATGGAAGGTTTCAATAAGATTTTGGAAGAAGCCTTCAAAGCAGAGACTGACATGAACAAATTCATAATGGATGTTAAAGGCATCACAGATGTTAGATGGGAAAGATAGAAGGCAGAAGTCCAGAGTACATAGAGATTTAATTGGCTAGCAGAAGATGAACTGAAAGCATGGGACCTATTGACCAAGCCCAAGATAAAGAAGCCTGTGGTAGAAGAGGAGGTCCTGGATGAAGAATAAAGGAGAGCACTTGGCACCTGATCATTGAGCATAGGGAGGTTAGTTATTACTAAAGATAAGTGTAAGTTAGCCTGTACTGGCAGTCACTTGATCTTGTTATAAATATTAGAAGCTATCCTGAACATTGTCAGACAAAGGTGCCAGATTCCAGAAGAAGACAAAAGAATATTAGATTTCATCCCCTATTTTTGTCTTTCCACCGCTTCTATATTCTCTTTCTTTGTCTTTTCTATACTTTTAGGGTTAGTTTCCTTAAACTATCTGAAGCTTGTTGCATCCTAACATTAAGGATTCCAAGATGGTTAAGGACCTATAAATAGATAAAATTTGTAAAAGCTAAAGAGGATGAAATATATTGAAAATCAAACTTTCTTGATTTGTGCCTGTGTCTTCAAGCTTTTTAAGCTTTTCATGTATTGAAGCAGAAACATTTGAATAAAATACAGTATAGTTTTACTCTACCTTATTGTTGTCTCTTTACTTGTTGTGTATGCTCTTTTATGTTTAAATTTGTAAGGCATCTTTAAGCATATTGGTTACAAGGTAACTATCTAATTGCTTGCAAGTTTCTTTCAAGGAAAGAACTAAGTTTTGTGAGTACTTTCAGGGAGCATAACAATATTTGAGGATTTGATACAATATTTTATAGGTGATAGGATAGTTTGTAAGGCATTTGTATCTGAGTTTCATGTAGCTTGTAAGGCATCTTATAGTATTTTGCTCTATTTTTCTGTGGATCTTCATTTATTAATTCCCAATAGACTGCTAGGCCACAAATCTTAACATAGCATGCATGTTCCCCTGAAGTTGCAATAAATGTTGACCTTTGCAGCCCACCATTATTACTCTAGATAAACCTTATCACAGGAGCATCAAATGGAGTAGATCTCTTGAGCTAATTTGTCAGAATGCTTTATAACAAGTATATCGAGGTAGCATCCCTCATGTTCCACCAATATAAACATGAAGGGATCTTCAGGGATGTAAGGCTCGATTTTGGTAGGAAAGATATATGGTCTCACCAGAATACCAAGTAGTTTTCTCATTAGGCTAAGGGTATGAATTTCAAGGTATCATGTATCAAGTCTCATAGATGAGGTATTTTGGGTTGATTCTTGTCAATCTATATGGTCATTGGGACATCAGAGGTGAGGAAGTGATGTATTCCAATGGGATTTTCTATGCTGATGATTTGCATCAGCATAGCTCTTTCCAATATGTAGTTTGCAGGTAGCAATAAGCAAAGTATTTTGGCAAGACATTTTTGGATATTTTTGAAGTGGTCATCCTTTTATTTATTAGTGGGTGTCTTGCCAATGAGTCTCTTCATTGGTGATTGGAAGGGATAAAATATAATGGGCTGACATGCTAATGGGTTACATCAATGAGTGTTTTTCTGATAGGAGGATGGTTTGATGTCATTAGTGGAGGTCTTGTTGATATTGGTTGTTAGTAGCGTATTAGAGATGATCAATTTGTGTTATTCAATATTTTGTGCTACGCCAATGGGTTCCATCGGTAGAGGTTTTGTTAATGATGTTTTCAGAGGTAAACTCAAAATTGGCATCGATAGGGATCTTTCCAATACGGTCACCACCGAGTTCCATTGAGTGAACATATTTGTGGCCTTGTCGAAGATTTTTTTGAATGTTGATAGATGCAAGATGTCATTGATACAGATTCACAATGATTTCCTCGATGGCTGATAGTTTTCAGCCATAGTTTATTACACTCAGCAGAGGAGTTTGATCATCAAGGGAGCTTTCCCTGATGATCAAAGGTGGTCATTTTTTGTGCAAAGAAAACAAGAACTCATCAGAGGAGCTTTTCTTAATGATGAACAATGGAGGATGGTCACATTTGTAACACCCCAAAATTGGCATCTTGCAACCCTAACCAATTTTGTTGCATTTGTCACTCTTTTAGATCATCAAAGCCCTATTGTACAAGGAAATTCTAGGGTATTGTTCATTACACCTCATAGGTACTCCTTACCAAAAGAATATAAGATGTTGTTTCCTTATACAAACAACATTTCTGAGTATGAAGCCTTAATCAATGGTATGAAGATCGCTCTTGAGTGGCGAGTAGATGAACTCAATGTTCTTGGAGATTCACAGTTAGTCATCAATCAAGTAAATGATATCTATTAGACAAGGGACAACAAGTTGGTGCCTTATAAATGGTTAATTGATGACCATAAAAAGTGTTTTAATCACATCACATTTCAACAAGTTCCAAGGGCAGATAATAAAGCAACGGATGCCATAGCTACTCTTGCCTCCATGCTACAGATGCCTAAAAATGATTTTCGACATGAATTCCTAGTGGAGATGTTACGCTACCCAGACTATGATTCCCCTAATTCCTGGACAATCTATTCTATCATTGGACATGACTCATCTCGCTATCATCATATCTTTTCCTTCCTTCATGACCAAATTGTTCCGGACACTTATTCCCAGAATGAGAAACATCACTTAATCTACAATGCTTCATGGTTTGTCATCATAGCTAATGACTTGTACAGACGTGGTCTAGACAGTACCCTCCTTAGGTGTTTAGAACCCGATGAGTTCAAATGAGTGTTAGTAGAGGTGCATGAAGGCATTTGTGGGTCTCACTCTAATGGCCTGACATTGGCCTGTAAACTTATTAGAGCTGGTTACTATTGGCCAGATGTGGAAAAGGAAGCTATACAGTTTGCCAATTCTTACAAACAATGTCAACTACATGGTAATCTGATTCATGCTCCAACTAAGGAGCTTATTCCCTTCATTACTTTCTAGCCATTTCAATAATGGGCCTTTGACTTGGTGGGTCAGATTTACCCCTCATCCTCAAATGGACATAAGTTCATAATCATAGCTACAAATTATTTTACCAAGTGGGTGGCGGCAGTCCCTCTCACTATTGCTAATGGAAAATCAGTAGCTATGTTCACTCTCAATTACATCATCTACAGACATGGTGTACCCTCAGCAATAATCACTGTTAATGGAGGACAATTCAAAAACAAGGATTTGATAGAGCTATGCTCTAAGTTTAAAATTACTCAACATTGGTCTTCCATCTATTATCCTTAGGGTAATGGTCAGGCGAAAGCATCCAACAAGACAATCCTCAAAATCCTGCATCACACAGTGCACAAATCCAGACAAGATTGGCATCTCTAGACAATCCAGCTCTTTGGGCATATAGGACAAGCATAAGAACACCAACAAAGGTTACTCCCTATGCTTTGGTTTATGGAGCAGATGCTGTGTTACCAATTGAGGTTGAGATTCCTTCTTTGTGAGTCTCTCTGGAAGGCCTCATTACTGATGAAGATAAAAGAATATCTCAGCTACAAGAGCTAGAATTACTTGATGAATGTCGACAAGTGGCATTTGATCACCTTAGAGAATACCATAAAAGGATGTCCAAGAGCTATAAAAATAAGGTTAGACCAAGGGATTTCCAAGCGGGTAACCTCATTCTAAGGGAGAACCCTAAGAATCAACAACATTAGATCCAGAAAGGAAAACTTGAACCAAACTGGCTTGGTCTGTATATTGTTACTGCAGTGTTTGGGTTTGGTACCTATCAACTCTCTACTACTAAAGGAGAACAACTCAAAGAGCCCATCAACGCTCTTCATCTGAAGCAGTTCTACAACTGAGACATCTTCAGTGTGGTCATGTATATACTAAAGTCCTAAAAAAATTCTAAAAATCTGAAAAAGTCCTAAAAAAATGATCATCTTAGTGAAAACCTAGCAATAGGCTCTTTGATGTATCTCCAAAAAAAAAATATTCTAAAAATACAAAAAAATTGAAAAATACCAAAAAAAAGAGAAAAAGAAAGAAAAAAGGTGCCATTGATGAAAACCTGGCAAACAGGTGTCATGGTAGCAAAAAAAGAATTTATGCCAAGAAGGTGAAAACTTGGTAAACAGGCACCTCTTGTTTCGAATTGCTATATCTATTGCAACACCCCTTGGCTTTACGCATTTGCTTTCCTGCATTTCTACTTTCTTGCTTTCCTACTTGCATTTCCTTTCCATTTGCTTTTAGTTCCCATCAAGACAGCAACTCACATGGATTGAAACTGGTCATACTCTCGGGGCAACCCTCCTGGTCTTGGGGGAATTGTCTTATTACTTTTTGGATCTACTTAATGACAGTCACCAGTAGTTCTCATTGCGTCTGCCTACTGTCACTTAGCTTATACTGAGTTCTCTCTTCTTGAGAATCTCCCTAACATCAGTCACCAGTGGTTCTCACTGTGTCTTCCTACTGATGTCTAGCTCATCCAATGATTTTTTCACTTGAGAATTTCTCTTGCGTCAGTCACCAGTGGTTCTCACTACATCTGTCTACTGTTTCCATACTATTGAGATTGCTCACATCCATTACAGTTGGAGTTATCCTCAAATTCTCTATCTATTGATACTTGGTCTTGACATATCTTTTCTTTAGTTTGTACATATCTTTCAGTCACTTTCATGACACTTTGGTTCCTTTGCGAACCCTCCTGACTTTGTCTCTCAACATACATCAAGTCAGTCATCATTACTTGGGGGCATGGGTCCCCCATTTGATCACATCTTTGGTTTACACTTGAGTCAGTAATCTTTTCACTTCTACAGGACAACTCTCTACTGACACAAACTAGTGTTTTTCAACACCACCATTAACAGTGTTTTTTAACACTATCTTTGGACACATCTATGTTTTTCAACACACATCAGATATCTCACACGTAAACATCTATCAATAACAATTAAACACAATTCACTCGCTAGCACAACAGTGTTTTTCAACACCTCTAAACATGAACATATTCGAAAACTTTGAAACTGGCTGAGCTATGCTTGAATCTTTCTTTGTATGATGTCTATTCTCATGGATTTCATTGATATTTTCTTTGTCTACTACTTGTTGGTGTAGTCCTGATGATCTGGCAATGTAAAATAAATAGCGTGTATGTGATAAGAGCTCCCACACTAAGGTGGAATAGCCTCACATCCCTCCATCTTGTTTATTTGTACGCCATAGTGAGGTCAATATTATCTCCTTGCTTGTTATTTCTCTATTTGTTATTGTTTTGTTTGTTATTGATTTGTTTGTTTATGCATGATCGCACTCATGTTTATCTTGGATTTGAATGCCTCAATACTAGTGTACTCTTGCAACATTAACAGGAAACAATGTTCAGGTCATCTTGGCTTTTGTGCCCTGGTGCTTACATTTGTTTCCTATATTTTATCTGATGCAAGTCATATTCATCTCTTTATGGTTGCATTGTGGTGCCAGTAAGGGTTGTATTGACTTTGCTATTCCAAAAAAAAATGCTCAATGATGATGATTTTACGATGGGTCTCACAACCATGTCCTAGAATTGCACTTTCATATTGCATCTAGCATAGGATTGCAATTTCAGTCTAGACTTGCATTGTGGCAATGATTCAGTGTTCTCTTCATTGCATTCTCCTGGGTTCATACATTAGGGAGTTCTTCTTCACTATCTTGGTTTCATCATGACTGCACAAGTGTTTGGTCCTCGCTCTCAATTCTTCACATGTTCTTTTAGTTAGCATTTATCATCCTGCATGAGATGTTAGTACCATACACATTGCATATTCATAACGCATTCTCATCTATACATTACATTAGCATTTTCATTTACACATTGCATTTACATAAATCATCTACATACATACATCTTTGCATCTAAATCATACATGTGCATCTCATACATCTACATATTCCAAACATGTTCATACATTTGCATACATTCTAAATCATCTAAAAAGCATATAGGAAACATCTTATAAAAGACAATATGACACATGTGATGATACCAAAAGATGAGCTCATATATA
>MU224038.1:212329-252595 GCA_018584345.1 Thuja plicata
AATTTCTAGAATAATTGCATTGAAATCATGTCTTAGATTAATCTTACATCTTTCAATTCTTAGAATAATCTTGCATTGTATTGCATTCATGGAGAAAAATCCTTCATTCCTAGATTGGTCTATGGTTTTGAGACTCTCATTCTAAGAGCTATTTTGAAAACCTCGTCTGGATAGAAGGCAACAAGTTGAATCATGCAGGCAGATAGGATGAATAATTTCATATTCAGTCTTGTGTGTATCTGGTGAAGAAGGACTATGTTGAAGTGTATGGTGAGTTAACAAGGCCAAATTTACCACATACAACATTAATACTCTTTCAACTATATTTGATGACTTGTCTATCCTTTCCATTTCCTTCAAGCGGTGTCATTATTTCAGAGGCCTTGATCTGATCTTCAATTGCCTACCATGCTCATTATGATGGCATAAATCTGAGGCCATATTTTTCATGCCATCAGGGTACATGTGAAGACTTTTTGGATTCATAGTTATTTCTATGCTTCTTACAATCGCAAAATATATTCTTTTAACATTCGAGGCATTAACTTCATGAGCTTCATGTCGCTTCTAAGGCCAGGATCAACTTGCAGGGATCAGATTTCTTCTAATTTGTCCTTCTTTTGTAACCTAACCTTCGTTAGGGTTCAAACTCTTATGTCTTGATCTGAGTTATGTCTTCTCTTTAAAATTCAATCTTGTACATTTTTTAAAGGGTTCTTCTCTGATGCATTAGCAGTAGTTTTCAATTGTATTTCCTTTTTCCTAATTCAACGAAATTTTTGTTTTACCTATCTTAGATGCAAATATTTTGTGTAAAATCTATCTCTTACCAGCATATTTGTGTGTGTTTCATCATTTAAAATCTTCAATGTTGTGTGATCTTTTGTTAATTTGATCTTTTTTAGATGATGTCTAACTTTGACAATAAGATTAGAATGGATGTTTAATTTCTTGGTTTAGTGATTCTTATTCTTTTATTATTTATCTTTGGTCACATTCCTATGCTACTTAAGGATATCCACAAGTGATGAGAGTGGTCGGGATGGTTCATGGTCTTTTATTCTTATTTCATTCTTCTATTTGTGGGGTTGTTTTCATGAAGTTCTAGGGAAAGCATGTCCAATGCTTCAAGATAGGTTTCATCACTACTAATTATTATTCACTTTCTTATTGAATTCTTCTTACATCTATCTTTTCTTATATAAATCCTAGCAAACATTTTAAAAAAATTGTCCTCATGTCAAATTTCACCCAATTTGTCAAGGGGGCATCCTAACTCTATTCCTTTGGTCCACTAGGGAATAATATTTTAATTTTTCTTTGAAACAACACTCAGAATCACATTGTCTCAAAGAGGGGCAAATTGTAGACACGAAAAAATGGTCAATGTCTATGGCTCCCATTTTTAACTTCTCTTCTATATTGCATATTTGATCTTCATTTGTCATCAATATTGTGTCATTATTCCATTTCATTAATTACTAATTTTGATCCTGATATTATATCATATCCTATCAATTTGTCTTTGGCCACCCATATAATTAAATGATCATGTCAATCAATTAATCCTTTTGAGGCAAATAACCATTAATTTATCCCCTTGTCCTAATGTCTCATATCTTGGTAAATAAATCATATTTATTTAATACCCCTTCCCCTTTTCCCACAATTAATCTAGTTTATCTAATTAATTAGCTAATTTCCCAAATGTGAGGAAATTAATAATTTTAAATTATTAATTTCCCCCTCATCTCCAACTCATGTCATGACCCCTACTTTTTCTCTCAATCCCACTTTTCCCTCATATGACACTTTTCCCTAATTTCTCATATGGCATTCCCACTAATTTCTCCCCCCTAATTCCTCCCCTTTTTCCTCCCACTAATTTCTTATTTCCCTAAGCGCTCACAAATTTTTCATAATTTGTCATTTACAAATTTTATTCCTTATTTTGTCATAATTTTTCATTTGCCAAATTCATTCCTTACTTTTTCATAACCGTGTCATTTTCCAAATACACAATTCAATTTTTTATAAATCTGGTTATTTTCCAATTTTGAGTTCTCACATGCAATCCTAATTGTTGATTGAGCTTTTATCTCATCCATCAATTCAAATTTCAAAAGTTTATAAATTGGACTCTAATTCCTCATTATTCCAACCACAATTTCCTAGTATCGTCATATTTACTCTGTTGAATTGTCCTTGGTTTTCATCATTATTTGTTCACTCATGTTTTTTAGAGAAACATTGATTTAGAGGAGAAATAAGAACAATGGAGTGGAATGAAGGTTTTTCCTGATGTTTATTTAATTTTTTTTATTTCATTTCATTCTTTTTGTCTTCATAGCTTCATTGATGTGATTAGGATTTCCTTTTCATTATATAATAGCTTCATGGTTGGCTTATCATTATGTTTTCTAACTCCCAAATTCCTATTCATACACAACCAAAAGGAAAATATCATTCCTAAGGTAGGCCCTAATAAGAGATTGTTGGTTTTCCTTAAATCAGGACACTCTTTGGTCCGGCATGCAGTTAAAAAAGTATTGGGGCAAGAATTCTTGAAGGCCTATCACTACTAGAGGGTAAACACTAGTGTCGCAACTATATTTTTGGCTAAGCTACTATATTTAGGGGTGTTGAATGATAAAGAAAAATGGATTTTCCAAATTTTCTTCAAGCATGAATTTTTAGTTGAAATTAATGTGACCTCAAATAATATATATGGAAACATACTCACTCCACTTCCTCAGAACTACTTTATGTCACTTGGCCAAGGCACATATGTGAGTAAATCTCCAATTGTATGCACTCTCTAATCTAAGAAACTCTAGGAACATTGGGATGACATGGTGCATAACACCACCTTCCTAATGTGTCTTGTTAGAATTATTAAGGAACCATGTGAGGGATGGGTAAAGACCTATATGGAGGAGGAGAGTCTGTTAGTAATAACTGAGAGGAGGGGGTGAATCAGTGGCCTCAAAAATATTCCAATTAATCAACCCAAAAACTTAGTACCATAATATTAAGCCTCTAGTTATCTTCAGTCCTATAAGATGAATGCCTTCAAATATACTTATCAAATTACTACTGCTCAAAATGCTTTGTTAAACCTTATTTTGTATGTTTATCGAATAGCATTTTGTTAATTTACCAAAAAATAGTAAATTACTTAGAGTATACCAATCAATCCAAATTAGCTATGTATAATGAAAAAAACTAAAGTAATGACTCATAAACACATTGACACATGGATTTTTAACGTGGAAACCATGTTAAGGGAAAAACCACTTTGGACTGGTAACCCAAAATTTTCACTCTTCTGAAGTGAGCTCAGTGAAGAGCCAACCCTGTTAAAGGTTACAAACACACTGTTAGGTGTGAACTTGTTAGAGGATTTAAAATATTAGTTTGTCACTTGATATTGGGCATTCCTATACTACCTTCCTTGTCCAAAATCTTTTGGTTTGTCAAATGGTATTTGGCATCTCATGCTATCTTCATTATCAAACTTTTTTGTACTCCTTGGGATGTATCTCAATATAGAAAGGATCTTTAAATCCTGCTCGGTTAAGAGACTTTCTGAATCAATGGTTAAACTGAAACAGTATGATTTGTTCACATATACAACTTATACTTGTATATTTTGAGATCTATTGTAAGCTCATAAAACCAATTTGATCAATGTATCTCTTTAATACCTTTGCTCCACTTTTTTTCTGCTTGGTGATGCTATGCTCTATTGCTCGGTGTCCACAGAAATCTTTAGCTCTTTCCTCAGCTTGATTGATCAAGACTATATGAAGTTGTTCTTCATTATTTTCTCTCCACCATCCTCTTTTTAATTCAATCCCCTTAATTTTTAATGAATTAAGTTGTCTCTTTATAGACATAATATCACCGTGTCTAGGATTTGGATTTTCTTGATCTTGGTGTGATCTGCAATCTTAGCCAATCTAATTTAAAGAAAAACTCTTATTTTATCTCACAAAGATCTTCTTGCCAACTAGATAAAAAAACTTGAGATCCTTTACTAATCTCTAGCTTTATCTTGTCGATGAAAATAATGATAACTACCAGTTAAGTCTATAGTTAGCTCTACCAGCTAGATATTTTGTCATTTCTAAACTCAAGTTAACTTTAGTGTTTTAACTCTTTGAAAGCTTCGGTCAATACTCCATCTCTCCTCAAGCTTCTCCATCGGGTTACACTATGATTATGTCCATTAGGTATGCTTGTGATTCTACTCATCGGTAATGCTCGTCGGTGTTCTTTCTCGAGCATCACTGCGCCTTGACTTTCAGTTATCTCTGTCCATCGGGTTCCACTAGTTGTCGGTGTTTGAAGTCACATAGTGAATTCTTGTCTTTTATGCATTACTGAAATCATAATCTTTATCTCTCTGATTCTCTGAAGTCTTTGACACTTTGATTATAATCGATTAGATTATATCAAGTTGACATCAGTGACAATACAATCCATTAATTGTTTTAATGTCTTGCATTATCTTTCTGCATTTTGGTGATCCACTTAACGTCTTCAAACATCCAATTAGTTACATGTCATCAGAGTCTATTGATGGAGATTGTGAGTGAAAGTGAGTAGGAGTGGGGTCTGGATTTAGGAGAAGAATGGGTGGAGAATGAAAAAATGAATGTTGAGGAGGTGGCTATTATTCTTTCTTATGGTGCATGCAGCAATAATTCTCATGTGGTGGCATGTTCTCTTACAACCCAAATTGCAAGGGAGGAAGATAGTGGCTCTTTGTGAATATTAGAGCAAAATCTTTTGGGTGACACATTTTGTCTTCATACTTTTACAAAGATATATGGGTAAAAGTAGGTGTAGTTTTCTTCTAATATTTTAAATATTGTATATGTGTACAACCATGGGCCCTTTTGGGAGGTGGGCATGTTAAGTAGATGAATTACCAGTTTTTGTCCAGTTTGGGGTTAGAGGAATCATAGGTAGAAGACAATATCAATACATTTTGAATATGTTTTTGCTTGTTGTTGTAAATATTTTTAATATTAGTATAAATGGTGCTTCCCCTTGTAGTTATTTAACTATCAAAAAATACACTGGGGCATGAAAGGATTTTAGAATTTATTATATAATACACAAGGAGGTCACATATATAACCCCCTCCTTAAGATGGAAACATAAACCTATGATGGTATCTTGAGAAAAATAAAATTAAGGATACCCACCTTCAACACCAAGGATATATCCTTTAAGAAATAATGTATACATAACTAAAGTGAAAGAGGTGTAACTCATTCTAATCTGAAGAAAGACAATTATGTAAAGAGATATCTTACAACATGTGTAAAGGAATCCTTAGGAGGAAGAGATATTTATTCTGAGACATCTACATCTAAGAGGAGTTCTTGAATAAAAATATTATATTCAAGACCAATAGGGGAAGGAGAAAAATAATTCACCAATTTGTCCATCACTATTAGGAAAAAGGTATTCTTGATGAAGGGTGACACACTCTAAGTCCTAGAGTAATGATTTTTTTTGTAATGGACATGCTTTTGCAAATAAGGAAGAGGTTATGATCAAGTACACACACCTCTTATATAAGAGAGAATCCCAAATCAAGACAATCAATTCCCTTTGAGAAAAGATATCACATGATAAACAAATGCCACTCTACCAAGGAAAGTGGATCCTTAGAACAAGTTTGAAAGGAAACCCCTTGCCCCAAAAGCTTAAAGACAAGGGAAAGTATAACACATTATGTATTCTAAGTAAAAGATTGATTATAATAGAAATACACTCCCAAGAAAAGAAGAGATTTTAAACAAGAATGAGAATCTATGTGCAAAATAAAATAAGTCCCTACAAGGAAGGACGTCATGTTATAAGAGATACAAATTGACAAGGAGATAATGGATCCTTTAGAAGGATAAGGAAAATAGAAAAATTGCTCCCCAAGGAAAAAGACAAGAAAAAGGGACCCATTATATTTCTTGCAAGGGAAGATTGGAAAATAAAATGTAGCACCATGAAAAACAAAGAACCTCCAATAAAGTAAGCTATTGTAGACACCTAAAAATGTCCCACGCCTACAAGTGACAATTTACTATCATTCCTCTTAAATTATTAAATAGTCGTTATTATTTAATTAATTTGCATCTTTCTACTATGTTCTAAATTCAAATTCATAATATCTCTCTAAATTTATAATTAAGTAATTTTAATTAATTACTTAATCATTAAACATCTAATCACTATTCATTGATTATTTTGCTATAAAGTAATTAAATAATTAACATTATTTAATTATCTCCTATGTCATTTAATTAATTAAATAAAAATATTATTTAATTAATATCCCTCCTTTCTTATCATTGAATTTATATAATAATTAAATCAATTTCCCACTCATGATTAAATAAATGATATTGTTTTTTTTAACGAGGGGTAAACGCTTTTACCCGAAGCTATCAACCAGTGAGGCCACAAATAGGGGACCTCATCCCCACTGGGATTTGAAGCTTGATGGAAAGAGAAAAAATACAATAACTTAACCATCACAACATGCCACTATTGGAAATAAATGATATTTATTTAATTAAACTAATTATTCCTCTAAAAATGAATAAATAAGTAATTATTTATTTATATATCTCTAATGTTGGTATTGTGTATTGTTGGTATTGTGATGGGAGATTATTTGATATTGTGGTGAAATTGTAAGGATTCATTCATTTGGTTGTCATTGATTTCAACTAAGTTTGTAAATTGCAACTAAGTGATTACAACCATAATATATTACAGGTGAAGTAAAGATACAATCGGTAAGAAGGTAACACTGAAAATTGGTTAAGTCCAGAAGATTGGTAGACTATGCAAAATATCATATTGGTGGAGGTCATGGTACAAATTGAATTATGAGGAGCAGTCATAGATTTAGCTTCAACCATTTTATATTGCAATGTGGTTCCAACCACAACTCATTTGGTTGAGTGGCGATAGAGTTTTGAGTATCACAGACACTAAGACATATAGAACTCTTATGTTCTTGATCAGTTGGTAAATAGATCACAGATCAGTGAGTGGTAACGTAGGTGATCATTTCTAATGATATGATGACATGGAATAAAGGTTATACATCCAATTTGTTGGTATTTATGAGATTCATACAAGCGTTTAAGATAAATTTGAGGTGTTGCATTGGAGAAGTCAAAATGTGTTAACTACCTTGGAGATATAAACTTGCAGATCTTATCTTGAACTATCACGGTCATGATAAATCATTTATTTTATTGAGATTATCAATTTGACACATGGTGTTGTCATGGGAAATAAATTTGAAGATCAATTTTATTTCAATGCAAGTTGTTTATATATAGGAACTGCTCATATTGAAAAGTTGTGTTGTTGATGTTGTTAAGAATGGTTGCAAGATTTGTTTGGGTGATTAGGGTTTTGTGATTTTAAGTTGATGTTGCGATCAGAGAGGAGATAGAAAAGAGTAGTTACAAAGTATAAAGAACATATAGGATCTGAAAAGTAATTAGTGCTACATCCAGATCACTAATCGTGTTGTTCCCTAATAGTTGCAGCAAGAAAAATCTCTTAACCGGGTGAGCTCTAACAAGTTATTTTTGTAAATCCTTTAACAAGGTAACTTCTTCATTGAGGTTTAAAATCCTCTAGTGAGGTAGATCGTAGTTGATCTTATTGTACTCTTAACAGTGTACTAGTCACTCCTAACCAGGTGAACCCTCATAAAGGGTATTTATAGCTCCTAATAGGGAAAACTCATATACAATAGTATTGGGCTTGTGGGTATCATCTCCACCCTAGTTTTTTCCCTCTTACAAGGGTTTCCATGTGAAAATATATGTGTTATGTGTTTGGAGCTTGTGGATTCTTGTTATTACTTTATGTTATGTATTTGCATCAGCTACTTGTTCTATAGTTTGGAAATTATTTTAGTATCCATTTAGTTCAGTGATTGAATTAGTTCAATATCCAATTGTATTGATTCCCCCCCCCCCTTAGTACCTATTATTTCCAACAATTGGTATCAGAGCTTAGGTCCTCTTGGTGATAAGTCTAACATCTTGGGTAAAGATCCACTATCATGGAGTATAGGTATGAAATGCAACTTGATAATGCAAACAAGATGATCAAGGATCTAAAGGAAAAGTTGAGACACTCTCTTGCAAAGAGGAGAGAACTTTTTGATCAACTAGGTGAAAGTCAAGACTACATAGAAAAACTATCTTAAGGAAGTACATCTGAAGAAGAAGTAGAAACATTTTTGGAAAAGAACAAGAAGCTTAAATAAAATATGAATAATCTGAAAAGAGAGCTTGAAAGTCTATCTGTCAAGATGTGTGAAGATCTGGAAGGAAAAAGGAGTGCAGAAGCTGCCAAGAAAATTGTTGATGATGCCCTAAAAGAAAAAAGTGAAGAGATTGTCAAACTAAGACAAGAATTTACCCTATATCATAATCAAATGTAGGATACTACTATAGAGAAT
This sequence comes from Thuja plicata, assembly GCA_018584345.1. Taxonomy (NCBI): domain Eukaryota; kingdom Viridiplantae; phylum Streptophyta; class Pinopsida; order Cupressales; family Cupressaceae; genus Thuja; species Thuja plicata. The sequence goes on from MU224038.1 coordinate 220,839, forward strand.
ATTCAAGTACTAGCTAAGAATGAAAGACTTAGGGAGATGAATCATTCATTAAGGAAAGAACTGAAAACTAATAAAGAAGCAAATGAAAAATTGAAGAAATACAATAATACCTCACAAAAGCTTGATGAACAATTGAAGATTCAAAGAAGACACAGAGATACAAACATTAGAGGTTATCCAGAAGAAGGAACATTTGAAATCAGAGAATCCTCTAAAGTTGAACCTAAGGAGGCACAGAAATATTAGAAAGTAGATCCAATCAAATTAGGTAAGAAACCTAACAACTCTACTTGCTATAACTATGGAAAGCTTGGTCATACTGAAAATATGTGTAGGAGAATACCGGTAAATATACCTTACTATTTTAATGGTTATTTTTACAAATGTCATGAGTATGGTCATGTTGCATATGAGTGTAGATATAGTCATAGATCTAGCAGTAGATCCAGTGGTGGTAAGTTTGATGGATTTTATTTTTTATGTAAAAAATTTTAGACACAAAGCTGAAAATTGAAAGTCAACAATATATGCACCTAGGTCACTTGTTCCATCAGTTAATACTGGTAGAATGGAAAGACGATTCAGCACTACATATTTGTATGTGGGAACTATGGACACCTAGCAATAAACTACAGAATAAGAACAATGAGAGATAATGTTGGTCCTTGGAAGTCAACCGGTATGGCATGTTTTGTCTATCATAAGATAGGTAATCTAGATAAAGATTTTAATTTTAAGAACCAATCTCCTCATCAGTCAAAAGATGGAAAAGGAAAGTAGGTTTCTAATGTTGACAAAGTTAGAATTGATAAGAATATTATTTTCTTAGGGTGAGCACTTAAAGACAAAATCCATTACCGATCCCCTACACTCAAGAGTGGTAAAGATATATATGCACATTATGGTGTAAGTTTCTATGATTTTTTTTTTTAGATTGTGTGTAGATCGCACTGAGATTTCAAGGTCAAATATCTATTTGATAGCGGTTATTACTATTGGTTGAGTACCAACCAGTGGATACATGTTAATTTGTGATATGACACTATTCTTACTATTGGTGGATGCAACATATATTTTCTCTCACATTATATAGAGGGAAAAGTAACTTATTTTCACACTTTTTACTTTCATTTGAGAATTCAAGAGCTATCTTGAGCTATTGTGTGCAAAAGGCTACTTTTGTGATTGAGATCTAGAGATAATTTCATATCTCATTTTCATGAAACTCTAACTTGTATATTTGCAAGATATAATTTTAGTCTATGGTTATATTTGTGTGTTGTTTTAGTTGGTCATAATGGTAGAGAACATTTATACACCTATTTTGGTGAACATTTCTAAGGAAAATCGACCCGTATTCAAAATATATCCAAGAAAAGTGGCTAAGATTGATATGAATGGTTCCCTATACATTATCCCTCATGGTGTTATGTGTATTGAAGATGTTTAATCATATATCCATTGTGGAATCAAATAATTGGGAGCTAAAGCAATCAAGAAAGAATACAAGGGTATGTGCATCAGTGGAATGTTGAAAGTCGGGCACAAACATCTACAGGAAAAGTGGTTGACTTATGCTATGGAAAATTCCTACCAAATTCCATCTTGATTTGATTTTTTATGTGATAATAAGAGTTCATGATTAATTCATATGGCTAGATATATTGTACAAGATTTTGAAGACATTGATTCACAAGGTTATAGGATTTGAAGCACAAGGTTTGAAATGTACATTAAGAACGGTGGCTACTCATTTGGTCACTGAACTAATGAAATCCAAACTAGATGGGAGAGAAATGATAATATATCATATTTTAGATAAGGAAGTTTGTTTTGCATCCATTGTAATAGGCTACAGAGTTTACCAATCCAATAAAGTTAATTGTGTGCCTGGTGGTGCTATTCACGTTGCTTATCAAATTGTGAAGGATGATTCAACATATGATATATGTGATATGATCAAAAGCCAATTCCTAGAAAATATGGAAAGGATAAAGAGATACAAGAGACATTCATGTAATTATGGAGCTCTATTGGTATGTATGTTTTTCTATGTTCAAAAATTCTTCCCTGGTAAACAAAATGTTACATGGTTAAAGGAAAAACTAGTAGTTATGCAAATAAGTGAATTCGTAAAAGAACTAGGGAATAACTTCAGTAAGGTCATGTGAGGTTATTTCAAGGATTTCAAATCTAGAATGCATGAATGAGAAATAATTATAGCTAGCATTGTAGAGAAGTACAAGAATGATATTTGTTTTCTTGTAGACACTGATTCGTGTATTGTGCAAGCTGTGGAACCTAGGACATGTCAGATTCCTCCTATGGGTTATGAAGTTAAAGGTGATTTAGTAACTTTACATGTTGATGATTTATTGTCAAAACCCTTAGACAAACAAGCATAGAGATTTGGAACTCATGACGAAGTTCTTTCTAGAATTTTGAAGGAATTTAATAAATTGATCATTGAAAGGAAATCAAGGAGACTGGTATCTAACCTAGAGAAAAATTTTGGAATTAGTGATGTAGGCACATCTCACAGTGTTACAACCATAACTAAAGATAAGAGAAAATAGAGAATACCACCAACTAGTGAAGCTAAGTTTGAAAGGGAATCACCAAGGAAGAAAAGACAACACATTTCTACCCCAAAGAAAATCTAAAAGAGGAAGAAAAAATCCACTTAGGTAAAGGATGATCAAAAGGAAACTGATGAAGAAGGGACAAAATCATATAAGGATTCCTCTGAACTGAAGAAGAGTGGTGAAACAAAGAAGGCACCTTCTATTGATGATATTAAAAAAGGTATTATAGATAATGGTAGACTTGCTATTGCTAGCAAAAGATACACTTTGGGGAGAAATAAAGACAAGAAGAAGATAGAAGATGCAATTCTGTATCATTTTCATAAGTTTTGCATAACACATTTAGAAATACATCCTTGCACCCCTAATGAGATATATCATTAAATTGATTCTATATGGAGTGTTGCATTACAAATGGATAGAGAGATTATAGAAAGAGAAATTATCCAAGTACAACCTGAGTTGTGTGTTGAAGATGCAAAGATAATGATTACTTCTCACAAACATAAATTAAAAATTAAGAGAAAAGTAGCTAGACTTTTAATTGATGACACACAGGGTGTATATGATGAAAGTGTTGAGACATGGAAAGAGATACTATAGATAAAGGTGGTCATAGCCCAAGAAGAATAAGTTTGTGCTGATCAGTTAATTAGGAATATTGTTCTTGATGTTCCTAAACTGGTAAAGGACATTGAAACAAAAAATATCAGTCTATCACAAACCGGTGATGATGAGATTGAAATTTGTAGACATAACAAGAAAAGAGGATTCATCCTCACCATTTCCTATGACACAGATAGAGGAGATGATTTATGAGAAGGAAGAGGAGAAAGATGTAGAAAGTAAGAAGGAGGGGACTCAGAAAAAAATTGAAGCAGAACCTGAGATGGCAAGGAAGTTCAGTCTTGAAGTTATAAGTGCAAGTAAGAGACATAAATCGATGATTGTTGTAGAAGAGGAAGAAGAAGAATTACTGATCACACTGGTAGATATATCCAAACTGAAACCTAAGGAATTGATGAAACTGTCAGAATAATTAAGGATACATGTTATAATAAACAAGGTGAAATCAAAGAAGAAGAATACATGAGTATTAAGGAAAACTAGAGACATTCTAGCTGAGTTAGTGCTTGAGCTTAATTATGATGAAGATGATACACCTATTGATCATATGGACACTCTTGTGAAGGCAATTATAGAACAAGGTCTAGATTTGCAGTCAGTTGCAATGAAGAATGTAGAGGATAACGTAGAGAATAATCTAATAAGTAAGATGATGAAAATGATTACAACATATAGGATCAATTTTTGAAATTTGATAAAGGAAGTTAAAACTACATTGACTGAGGCATTTCACTTGGTTTTCAAAGTATCAAGGTATTCAATTTTTGTTCAAGATTTAGAATAAAGTAGAGAATAAGCACATAAGTAGTTGGAGAACTTAAGCAATAAGCTTGATCCATTGTCAAGTTCATTCACTACTTACAGTAGTCAGGTCAAGACAATTTCAAACAAGGTCAAGTGAAGCGAATGATCACTCTACTGGAACTTCAATCAACCTTATCCCCTACAGTCGAGGTGATGCAAAAAAATGTAAAGAAGGAAGAAGCCATCCTTTCCTTACCCGACATGAGAAGTCTACATAACATGGAAGAGATTTCTTCTAGTTTAATTGAGTAAATCATTTCTATGGGTTACTTGGAGAAGGTATGGAAAACATCCTTGACTTTAGAAAAGATTCAATTCAAGGTAATCTTTGACAGGATGTAAGTAAGATTTTGTAGACATATATTGTAGTAATTGTACCTTTGTCAGTGTTTTCAAAGAGGGATATATGCATGTAAGGAGAGTATGTGTATAGGGATTCATAAGTTGATATTATGATATCATGATTGTAAGAAGTTAGTAGATGTTTACCATCAATGCCAAAGGGGGAGATTGTTGGCATTGTGTATTGTTAGTATTGTGTTGGGAGATTGCTCGATATTGTGGTGCATTTATAAGGAGTCATTTATTTGGTTTTCATTGATGTCAAATCAGTTAGTATAGTGCAACTAAGTGATTACAATTATAATATACTACATGTGAAGTAAAGATACAATCAGTAAGAAGGTAACATTGAAAATTGGTTAAGTCCAGAAGATTGGTAGACTGTGCAAAATATCACTTTGGTGGTGGTCATGGTACAAATGGAATTATGAGGAGAATTCATAGATTTAGCTTTTACCAACTTATATTTAAATGTGGTTCCAACTGTAACTCATTTGGTTGAGCGGTGATAGAGTTTTCAGTATCACAAACACTAAGACAAGTAGAACTCTTATGTTCTTGATCAACCGGTTGGTAGATCACAGATCGATGAGTGGTAAAGTAGGTGTGATTATTTATAATGATATGATGACATGAAATAAAGGTTATACATCCAATGTATTGGTATTTACAAGATCGATACAAGTATTTAAGATAGATTTTTGGTGTTGCATTAGAGAATTCAAAATGTGTTAACTACCTTGGAGATATAAAATTGCAAATCTTAACTTGACCTAAAGCAGTCATGATAAATTGTTTCTTTCATCAAGATTATCAATTTGACACATGGTGATGTCGTGAGAAATCAATTTGAAGATTATTTTAATGTCGATGCAAGTTGTTTATATATAGGAACTACTCATATTGAAGATTTGTGTTGTTGTTTTTAAGAATGGTTGCAAGAGTTGTTTTGGATGATTAGGGTTTTCTGATTTCAAGTTTATGTTGTAATCAGAGAGGAGAGAGAAGAGAGTAGTTACAGAGTATAAAGAACATATAGGATCTGACAAGAAATTAGTGCTATATCCAAATCACTAATCTTGTTGTTCCCTAATAGTTGCAGCAAGGAAAATATCTCAACCAGGTGAACTCTAACAAGTTCTTTTTGTAAATCCTTTAACAGGGTAACTTCTTCATTGAGTTTTAAAATCCTCTAGTGAGGTAGATCATAGCTAATCTTATTGTACTCCTAATAGTGTACTAGTCACTCCTAATAGGGTGAACCCTCAGAAAGGGTATTTGTATTTCCTAACAGGGAAAAATCATATACTGCAATATTGGGCTTGTGGGTGTCATCCCCACCATGGTTTTTTCCCTCTTAAAAGGGTTTCCACATGAAAATATATGTGTTATTTGTGTGGAAATTACGGATGCTTGTTATTACTTTATGTTATGTATTTGTATCAGCTTCTTGTTTTATAGTTTGGAAAGTATTTCAACGGCTATTCAGTTCAGTGGTTGAATTAGTTCAATATATGTTTGTACTGATTCACCCCCCTCTTAGTACCTATTATTTCCAACATCCACATGTGCTAGTAAATAAATTATTTTATTTATTTAATCCTAATTATCCTTCCAATTCTAACTCATAGTAAGTTTATGTTAACTTTTCAATCTATTCTCTAAAAAGATCAATCAAATTTATTGATAAATAAATCAAGTGAGTTGAACTCCCAATCAATTTGAGTTAACTCTTCAAACACAGAGAATTAGTCCCACCAATCAAGGAATCTTGATTGGAACCCCAAAATTATTATAATAGAGAGAGATAATTCTCATATTTTTCAACTACATTCATGAAAAATACAAGGAACCACATGTGCTTTGAATTCTTATGCTAGCATATCTCGAACACTCATTCTGAGGGCCCACATTGCATAGAGAAGGAGAATTTTCAGTTTGCATATTCATATGTTTTGAAAATGATTTCATTATTGTTGAATGATTATTTAATTGCATAACAGATCATCATAGCATCACATTATATAGGAAATGCATACATCCATTGCATAGACATAACATAAAAAGCATACCATGATTCATTGCATCTCATAGTCATCACACAGTCATCATAACCTACCAACATTCTTCACTTCTTACTAATTATTGTTTTCTTGCATCATTTAATCTAAATCTTCTTTCAAGAGATCATTCATACCTTTCTTACATCAACAATATCTCGAGGGGGCATCATTTACCTCACTGTCACATTGTTCCCATTGGGGCATACTGGGGTATAATTTTTATTATTCTTTGAAACAGCGCCTAAAAATGCATTGTATCAAAGAGGGGTAAAATATAGAAATCTAAAAATGTCCCACACCTACAAGCGACAGTTTCTCTAAAATTCCTCTTAAATTATTAAATAATATTTATTATTTAATTAATTTCTGTCTTTTTACTATGTTCTAAATTCAAATTCACAATTTCTCTCTAAATTCACAATTAGGTGATTTTAATTAATTATTTAATTATTATACATGTAATTATTGTTCATTAATTATTTTGTTATAAAGTAATTAAATAATCAACATTATTTAATTATCCCCTATATCATTCATTAATTAAATAAATACATTATTTAATTAATATCTCCTTTCTTATTATTACATTTATCTAATATTTAAATTGATTTCCCATTCATGATTAAATAAAAGCTATTTATTCCCCATTAATGAACCTTCAAGGGTTACCCCTTGCTTGCAAAGATTGAGGTGTACTTGGAAACCACCAGACAAAGGATGGATCAAAATTAATTTCAACGGGGCAGCCAGAGGTAACCCAGGCACTTTCGAGAGTGGATGCATAGCTCAGGACTATGAAGGCAACATCATAGCATTCGCAGCAAAAAGGTTACAAGATGGAACCAAAAATGAGGAAAAGTGTTAAGCTACAAAAGAGGTGACTTTATTGGGAGTAAAAATGGGCTTTCAAAAGGTTCACCTAGAAGGGGATTCTGAGATCATCATAAATGGGATTAAGAAAGGCAATCTGGAGTCATGGCACCTCGACAAGCATATTAAACAGATTAGATGCTTCTTGTTGAAATTTGAGAACTTCTGGATTTCCCATGTGTATAGGGAGGCAAATAAATTGGCCAACCTAGGAGAAAGTAAACCCCTAGGGAATCACAATGCCACATTCAAAGATTTCACTCTCCTCAAAGCGGATTAATTTGAAGTTGATTTCCATTGCTTTACATCCACTTGTTATAAGGATGCACACTTAATACCCCATATCAACCACTCATTAGAGAGTAATTCCATACATGTGATAACCCACAAGCAGTAAGTAATGAATGGGCGCGTCTTCTAGATCCTTCTTGGAATGCATTTAATGTGGAGATTGGCCCCTTTTCTTGGCACACTTTGAGCAGGTTTTGAGTAGAGCAGTCAAAATGGAAGCAAACTTTGCACTGGAATCATGCAACCAAACCCATTCTTACAAGGGAAATGTCATGGTTAGGTGTCTGAAGCACATATTCCTCTTCGAGGATATGGCCTTTCTGAGTGTTGTCATGGATTTCTTCAGCCCAGAGTTTATGGATGCCTATTGGAGGAGGAGGAAAAATTTGGACGTTGCTTCTCTGTTTGTTGCTCTGGCACTGATGGTTGGGGAATCAAAGGAAGAGGTCCGTGAGGTCATTAATGCAAGCATTGATCTGCAGTGGTTGCTGGGGGTGGATGAAATCATCAATAGGGCCGAGTTGGGTGTCAGGCTGGACATGGGATTGGAGTCATGGAGGAAAATTGGAGGTGGAGACAATTCCATGCAACCCCTGGTGGTGTGGTCATCATCTACCCCTTGGGAAGTACATTTTCTGAAGGCTTCCAAGGTGTGGCAGAAGATGCTCACGTTTCTGTAGGTGAACACTGGGGAGGAGGAGGCTGAACACATGGGATTCAGGAAGATGACCCCCAGAAAGAGTGTGCACCCTCTGGGTGAACCTCTAAGGCACCAACTGGCTAGAGGTGGGTGAAATGAGGTAGGGGCATCTACAAGTATAGGAACATGGATTGATAAATCCCTCCTGGGGGAGGCGACTGCAAGTAGCACGAGAAAGCGTGGTTTCACAGCAGATGATGCGCGTGCCATCCCAAATTTCACCAAGGAAGACGTAGCTGCCTGGTTTAAAGAGAAATGAGGTGGGATAGCCTACCGTGTGGTGGGGCATATTTGAGTGTCTCTATTTTGGGGATAGCCCATGTTGTTGATGCATTTTCCTAGTTGCATCAACTTAATGTATAGATGAATTGTTATAGGCACAGTTGGTCTTGTGATGTTAATATCTTTAAGACTATAGTTCTAGGACTATATGGATAGATGATGGGGTAGGAAAGCAATCCAAATGTAATGGGGCAGCCAAATAGATAATTGGCTTAATTATGTAATTTTCATTTATCAATATCAGTACAAAATGTTACCAATCAAAAATAAATAAAAGATATTTATTTAATTAAACTAATTATTCCTCTAAAATAAAATAAATAAGTAATTATTTATTTATATATCTCCACATGTGCAAGTAAATAAATTATTTTATTTATTTAATCATATTTATCCTTCCAATTCTAACTCATACTAAGTTTCAGTTAACCTCTCAATCACACTTTCTAACTCCACAATTCTCTCTCCAATCTATTCAGTCTTTTATTTCACCTCATCAGTCAACTCTTCAATCCATTATCTAAATAGATCAGTCAAATTTGTTGACAAATAAATCGAGTGAATTGAACTCCCAATTAATCTGAGTTAACTCTTCAAACACAGATAATTAGTTTATCAGGATGGAATTGGGAAAATATTGAAACCTAATTTATCGGTATTTTCTATGTTTCAGTAAACTGCATTTTTGAAGGTCTTCAGAGCATTTTTGGGCCTTGTTTTGACCTCCCAAATTTGGTTCAAGATTTATTGAAGACCTTTCAAATGGAGTAAATAGTTCACAATTCGAAGCTAGGAATAGAAAGTTATGCCTTCTCCAAGTGGGCTTAATTTTATATATAGTTTTTTTTATATTTTTTGAAGTTTTTAATAGTTTATTTGTAATAAAAATTATGAGGACTCTTCATTTTTTCCAAGAGGATCTAGTGACCCTTAGGATCCATCAGCTTTGTATAAACTCCAATTTCAAATAGAATGGATCATTTTTTGGCTTGCAATTCTATTGTTAATCTTCTTGTTTTTATATTGAACTTGACAATACCACAGGTATCACACCAAGCATTGTAATCTGATTCATAATTTGGATTAGTGGTATCAGAGTGGGAATCCTCATTTATCCCAATTTATACAAGGTCCTCCTAGCAAATATTAGGATTGGATACACAAGATTTGTCAAAATATCCACCTTTGAGACGTACACGATCGAAGATGTCAGACGATGCTATGAAGTAGTTGGTGGAAGAGGATTTAAATAAGAAATGAGAGGAGATGATGAGTTAATTTTCATGCCTTCTACAGAATAAAAAAACCCTCTAGATCAGGAACGTCATTCCATGGAAATACCCCTTTCAAAGTGTAGGTAAATTTTGACATCCCAAATTTTGAAGGAAAAGTCGATGCTAAAGTTGTTGATAATTGGTTATTAAAATTGGATAGATACTTTTCTGTAAGTAATTTCTCAAATGCAAAAAAATAACATTTTCTCTCCTCAAAGATAAAACCCATGTGAAATTAGCATGGGAATCAAAATTAGAAAATAAGGAATGAGAATTATTTGATGAATATGGCTCAAGAATATCTCTTGATAAAAAGCCCACATGGGGAGAATTTTCCAAATATATAAAAGAGGTATACTTTCTTGAGGATGTATATGAACAGAAATACATAGAATGGAAGTTTCTTTGATAGAAGAGGGATTATTCTGTGCAATATTACACCAATACATTTCATTCACTTTTAGAAGAACTTGGTATTGAGGACTTAGAGAAGCATCGAATTTTGAAATATCGTAGTGGACTTCATAGGTATATCCAAACAGAGATGGAATTTTGGAATATTGGGACATTGGAAACTGACTATAAATATGCTACAAAATTGAAGAGAAATTCAAGCAGAAAGGGAAGAGGAACTACTTTGCAAATAATAAGCCAAGGATTAAAGGTGGCAATAAATATGTAGGGAAATAGGTGACCAAGGAACCTCACTCAAACCCACCCAAGAACACATGGTGGGCTGCTAAAAAGACACAAACAAATACATGCATGTAGTGTGGGATGCATAAGTCCCCAACCCATAATACAAAGGATTTTTGAAGTATCAAAAATATGATGATAGAAATATGAGGACAGGAAGTTGAAGCTGAATCATCACCAATAGATATTTTTGAGAAAAATGACAATGATTCTCTCATAGAACAAAAACCATATGTCATAGTTGAAACTGCTAAAGTATTGCCTCCTTGAGATGAATAGAGAATTTTTCATTCAAAAATGTGGGTTGATGGAAAGCCTCTACATTTTATTGTTGACAGTGGGAGCCAAAATAATTTGATCTCTAGGGAGACAGTCAAAAGATTAAATTTGAAAGTGATAAGACACCCACAACCGTACTCTATGGGATATTTAAATGAGAGACAAGATATTCAAATAAATCAATAGTGCTATATATCATATTCAATCAATCCTTTTAAGGATGAAGCGATATGTGATATAGCACTGATGGATGTATGTGATCAGCCAACCTTACATATATCAGAGACATGGAGTGTATGAATCCATGCAACATAGTTTTACAATCAAGCTTGGTGGGAAGAGGTATCAAATATCAAAGGTATGTGCAACACAAACTACTTATTTAATTAGTGCTAAAAAAAGTAAATGCTTTATTGCTCAAACTAGAGCTTTTTTCTTCTCATGATTCAACCTGAACAAAGAAATTCAATTGTCCTTAATACACATGCTAAGGTAACCTGATGTAGGAGCATATTGGGTTCTTTAGAAATCCTGATCAACCAAAAATATGTTTTTTCTAGTTAAGTAGATTGTTGGAGGTTGCTTGGTAAAGTGTTCAGTAACTGTTGTTGCTTGGTTACTTGTCATGTCTTTCTTTACCAATGGGTCTTGGTAATATTTGTCTTCTTGATAGTTTCTTTCATCAAGTTTTTTTTGTTACTCGATTACCTTCTTACTGATTTATTTTTGTTTCTCGGTTGGTCTTCACCAATTTGTTCTCGTTGCTTGATCGGCTTCTTACCGAGTTGTTTATCTTGTTCTGGCTGACTTGTGCATTTAATTTCCATAGAATAATTAATGTGGGATCTCTCATTGGGATTAAAGGCATTATATTTTTCCATTAGTATACTTAAGGAAAAACATGATCTGCACCATCAGTTTACTCTACACTAACAGATAGGGCACAACACTACCCGACGCCAAGGTTACCAGACAAACACTATTTAATGTTATACAATGACAAAAAGGTAAAGGAAATTCGATGAGAAATAATAGTGCAACCCGATGGAATAGCAAAGAGAGGAACCTAACAGACAAAGGGAACTTGACAAATAGTTCAACAAATGAACACCGACAGACTTCAAGTTCAACCCGATGACCAAGAACCGATAGTCAGTTACATCCTGCAAAAAGTGGATCTGACTTTCCATAGTAGATAAATCATTGAAGTTATATTTATAGCTTCTTGATTTACTTGTAAATCTATTATGTACGGAGAAAGAAATGTGTTTAATATTTTTTTAATTAGTTTTACTGATTTAAAACATGCAAACTAAAGATCAAGGTTAAGTTATAAACCTTGGATCTAAGAGTTAACATTGTAATGTGTGATTCCAAGATAGGTCAAATACTTGTATAAATAGGTGCTCAATCTATTGAGAATAGTAAGTTGTTAAATGAAGATTGTAGCCATGGAGAGCATCTAGAGACCAGACAAGAGAATTCATGCAGAAGGATAGAAATAGAATCAAATTAGTTTCAAGAACATAACAGAGGCTACCGACAAGTAGAGAAAAGGTATTCATAAATCACTTAAGGTGATATTGTTATTCTGAGAGTTTTAATAGATCTTTAATCAGCAATTATAGATTGCATATAGTTAGGTCAACATTTGTACTCATTCTAACAAGTGTAGTATGCATATGAAATCCTTTCAAGAAAGGTAGACTTAACAGTCTTATTGTAAATCTCATAACTAAGTGCACACTTAAATCAGTGTTGCTAAAGCTCTTAACATATTAGATCTTAACAGGTCTCCACCTTAATACTCCTAACAGGGTAGCTCATCAGAAGTGATCAAATTGTAAGCCTTAACTAGCTCCCTTCCATTCTGCAGATAGTGAATTTTTGTGGGTGTCATCCCCACTGTAGTTTTTACTTCCTAATAGGAGTTTCTGTGATACCATATCTTGTTTTATGTGTTTCTCATTTTCATGAATGTTTCTATGAATGTTACAAACTATTAAAGGTTATGAATCAAAAATACATGCATAAGAAAGAACAATAGTAACAGTCGGTAATGTATTAATGAATGATTACTAATGATGAATTAGAAAGGTGTTAAAAGTTTTAGAGGTATTGAATCACCCCTCCCCTCTCAGTACTACTTCCCATTAATTCAAACAATTGGTATCAAAGCTAAGTCTCTTCTTGGAAAGCTTAAAGGCTTAAGAGCAAAGATCATACAATGGAGAAGTACAAACTTGATAAAAATATTGAGAAAAAAAATATTGAGATACATATGTTCTATGAATAGTATAAAGAGGCAAGAATCAAGATGAGAGAGCTGCTGAATGAAAGTAAAAGTATGGCTACCCGGAACAATGAAAAAGATTATCAAGAAGAAGAGATTCCAGATTTCTTTGAATCTTCAGGAACAAATACAAGTAATACATCAGATACATCAGAAGAGAAAATCACAAATCTAAAGGAGATCAATCAACATCTGACAGAGAAAATAAAGATGTTGCAAATTGGTCAAGAGAGCTAGATGGTAAGAATGATTGATGTGATGAGTTCTGCTAGACAAGCTAAAATAGAAAGAACACTTGCTATTGATGACAGAAGGAATATTATAGAGACACTACAAGAAAAGGAATTATAAATTCAAAGACATGTTGAGCATCACCATGATCTCACAAATCAGATTATTCATATGAGTCAAGAAGCAAACAGAATAAATGTGGAACCCATTAAAAGAATACAGATTATCGGTGAACTAAGAGAAGAGAGTGAAAAGCTAAAACATGAGGTTAGAATTCAACAACAGCATAACAAGATTATCAAAAAGGCTAAAGAGAGAAATAAAATAATGTATGAATTTCTTGAAGGACAATGAAGAGTCAACAACAACAACGGTATAGGCATTACCAAAAATGGAGAATCATCCAATCAAGTAAACTCAAACAATGTCTATAAAAATCCAAGACCAAGAAAGCTGACATGAAAGCACTATGGAAAGCAAGGGAACACATCAAATGTATGCAGAGGTAAAATGAAATGTATTCCTAAATATACACCTACATTCATAGGATTCTATTATAAATGTAACAAGAAAGGACATAAGGCTTATGAATGCAAGACTAAGATAGAACAACCAAAGAAGGAAACCTACATGGACAAATATTGTCCTACATGCAAGATGAATGGGCACACATCTGAAGAATGTTGGAAAAAGAAAAGGAAAGCATGGAAGCCTAATGGTCAAAAGATTCCTTATCAACCAAAGAGAATAGGTAATCAATATACGTGGGATTACAATACATGGAAAAAAATGTACAACATGTGGTAGATATGGTCACATTGCTACAAACTGCATGAGAGCATGGACCAAAAGGTCTAGAGGCTGGTCAAACCCCAAAATGGCATGCTTGCACTGTCATAAAGTTGGTCACCTCAAGAAATATTGCAAAGACCGATTGATAGAGACAAGAACATATCCCAATGGAAACACCATTGAAGATATCTGAAGGGCAAGAGACAAAATGTGGATAAAATCTTCAAGCAATGATGAAGTTGGGCCAAGCAATGAAAATGGTCACACCCCATCCAATGGATCTAGTGACACACCACCCCCACTTAAGTTGAACAAGTAAGTATGGAACTGCACTATACCAAGTCATATTTTGCATCAGTTCCATTATACAATTAATAGATATTCAAAATCTAGATGAATAAAGATGCATATTATGTTACTTGTTCTAACTTTAAGAAAGAAACCCCATCGGTAAAAACATACCAAAAATCATCAGTGAACAAAGTAGATAAGTTGTTCTACACTTACCTGAAATTGTTGATCAACACAAAAAGTGGCTAATTTGCCAATGTAACCCGACACCCATTGGTAAGAAAGCAAGTTAGAAGTTGTCACTATAGAATACTTATATCCATCGGTATAAGCAACATTTTTAACAACTGTCCCAAGAAACTCAACTTCAGCGATAATGTTTTGAAAATTCTTCATCACGAAACCTGTCTTCATGTCCCGATGAGTCATTGAGCATTTATTACAAAGACTTAGAGCAAAAAGTCTATAAATAGTCGACGGGACAACTTCATTTTGCACCCGCGATTTGAAGAGAAAGTAGAGCAAAAAATAGAGTGATTAAAGAGAAAAAAAAAGAGCGTCCTTAGATAAATCTAAGAACACAGAAAATATATCTTTCACCACTATTACAGATTGAAGTAAGTATTGAAGGCACCGAAATATCTTTATCATTATTTTTCAAGAAAGCCCTAAATTTCCAGAATACCCTAAAACTTGAAAAATGATGGCAACCACCTCAAGAATTGCTAAAATCAAGAATGATAAGAGGAATGTGGTTAAGATGATTAAGAACAGTACATGTGTAGAGCCCAAGTATAAGATCTACCAATAAATTGCATCAAAACCTGATGAAATCGGCGTCTTTTCAAAAATCCCACCTAGGGTTTTTCTCATAGAAGATGTTAGGTCTTATATTCACTGCAAGATCACAGAGATAGGTGATCTTGAAATGGATGAATCTTACAAGAAGATTTTTGATGTCAAAGGGAAACTAAAGGAAGAGTACAAAAACTTGGAATTCAAAGGGTTAACTAATGCCCTACATTTCCTGAGGGAATTCAAAACAAACTAGATAAGGTTAGTCTTGAGAAGAATGCATGACAAGAAGCTATGGCTAGACCAACCCAAGAAAATAACCAAGGATGTCCTTCACATTGTCACTGGTTATCTAATAACTGACAAGCCTAGGGAACAAAAGTATCCATCCATGAAAGAATTTTAAAAACTCACCAATGCAAAAGGGGGCAACAAAGGCCTCAAAGTGAACACAATCACCGACGAAGAACTAAAATTTGGTGCATGTGTAATTGGGTATAAGATTTTTCAAGAAAGTAGATTGAATAGCATATCTGCAACATCACTAAGCATAGCTTACAAAATAGTGACCAAAGCAATTCAGATTGATCTGTGTGAGATCCTATTAAAATAACTTGATGAGAACATGCACACAATCAGGTCTACAAAGACCAACACATGTAAGTTTGGCTCACTTATCATGTGTATCTTTTTCTATTTTCAAGAATACTTTCCTTTAGTAGGAAAAGTAAAATGGGACACTACCAAACCAGTAACCCAATAGATTAGTGAACTGATTAAGTCACTAGGGGAAATTTTTGAATATGTTATGTCTGCTTACTTCCTTGAGTTCAAGGAAAAGATGATGGAGAGGACTAGGATTCCTGAACAACTTGTGGAAAAACATAAAGATTAAATATGTTTCATGGTGGACACATATTTCACCTATATCAAACCAATTGTACCAAGGACAACTTGGTTAGCACCAATGGATTATGAGATCAATATTGACCAAGCTACAAGTGTAATTGATGCACTAATAAATGAGCGTGTTGACAGCAAACAACCTAGGTTTGGAACCTATGAAGAGGCCAGATCTAAGATAAAGAGAGGCCTAGAAATAAAGAAAATTGTCAACAAAAAGGATAAGATGGTTAAGAATCTCAAGAATATTCTATCGGTTATAGAAGAAGAACAGGAACAACTAGAGGAAATTGATGAATAGGGAACCATTGATAAGGAACAAGAAGAATAGAAATCAGATTCTGAGGAGACTAAATTTGATACACCTCCACCTCCACCTCCTGCAAAGAAGCAAAGGACAAGGATTCAAACTACTACAAATGATACAACACCTCTTAAGAAAGGTCAAGTAAGGACCTATATGAGGAATCAACTAGCGAAAAGAACAAGGCCGCAAACTGTGAAATCAACACCTCCAAAGAAGAGGAAAAGGTTGGTTAGGACAAAGACTGACATAAAGGACACTAAATATTATGAGCCTGATGTGGAAAAGAAGAACTATAGGAATAAAAAAATTAATGAAGCTTATAAGTCTATTGCTACATCTAGAACCATGTCTGATAAGGAAATTAGACAATGGGATACACTAAACCCCAAGGACTAGAATAAGATACAAGAGGTAGTTATAAAGTCAATGATCAAGTACAAATATGCACCGGCTAAATTTGTCAATAAACTACCTAAAGAGCTAGGTAACAGGGTATACCAACAATGGTCATATGCTCTACAAACTGAAAGAGAAGCAAGGGAGAGGGTACTAGTAACACTAATGCCTCCCGAATCCAAGGTTGAAGAAATCAAAGAAATACTCAAGAAGCACTCAAGTAAATTTGTAGCCAAGACAAGGGCATACAAAGTATTAGAGAAAAAATTCATAGAGCTAGAAAAAGTGACTAAAACTAAATGGACGCAACTCCTGGATCTACCAGCAGAGTCAACAAGTGGTGAGAATAAATTACTTCTCACCAACACACCTCATAAAGAGGAGGAGATAGACAATGCAAGTCCTCAACACATTTCTCTGGACAATACTAAAAGTGATAATGAGCCCATAGACTTAGACAAAGTCATGGATGATCTTAACATCCAAGATATCATCAACTATGACTCTGATAAAGATCTAAAGAAGAAAGATGAAGTAATATTCATTACACTTAAAGATCAGGAACATAAACAAGAATTGAAGACATCAAATGATAAAGATATGAATGTTGTTCATGAACAAGTGTAGGACACTTCAGTCATGGACTCCAAAGAACCAGACCCTGCAAAAGAGATATAAAAAGATGAGGATGTCAATGCTCAAAAAGATCAAACCGACGAGCAAGACACCACTCTAGATACATCCCAAGCTACCACTCAAAGCAATATGCCTGTTTTAATGAAGGAAATCAATATTTTAGAGGGTAATAATGGATCTACAGCAGAAGACAATAGCACATCCAAGAACAAGGGTGATGGTGAACCAAAAGACACCACAGATAATACAAAGGAAACAACTACAGCGAAGACTGCAACCGATGATCAAACAGATAAGTCTGTTGATCAAAATAAAGAGGAAAAACAAAAGGATGAATGGGACACACAAACAAAGAAAGGTGAAGAAGAAAAGAAAGATGAGAAGGAGAAGCAATCAAAAGAAAAATCTAAAGAGACACCCAAGGTTGAAGGAGAGACATCTTCACAAAACTGATAGGTGTCACTCGAGCAGAAAACACAAGAAGCATCTTCCACAAGGCCTTCACCAACCACTTTAGAGAGAAAAAATGAACTAGCTATGGTAGTTCATACATCTGCATTCCCACAAATCTCAAAGAAGAAGGGAAAACATAATAATCCAGTAACTCTGGATGAAATCATTGAGATTCCAGTTTGTGATCTAGGGACATTGGATCCAGCTGCATTGACAAAGTATGCCAGACTTTGTGAGAGAAAATAAATACAATACAAACTAAAAAGATCCGAAAAGGAGGATAAGGTACTAGAAGTGGCAAGAAGTATACTTCAACAGATTGTACCAGATGTAGATATTGATCAAAAAGCTCCAATGTTTGATCAACTAGTAATACTCACAGATGTAATAACATCTCATAATATTGATGTTGAGAAGGTTATGGAAGAGAGACTTGAACAAAAGTATGAGATCAAGCTAGCCGAGAAGATAAGCTAGGAAGTGGCATTGAAAAAGATTAAGCTATCTGAATTGGTAAGTACAATTGATATAATCATATCAGAAGCTATTACCTTAATATAAAAATTGTGCACTCTAGATCAAATCACTCAAGAGTATATCGGCCAGATAGAACAAATTTATACTGATCTTAAGTCAAGTGCACAAAGTCTCACAAATAATTAAGAAGCAATTAAATTGCATGATGAGTAAATCAAACAGGATCGAAAATAGAGATAGGACATTCAAATTGTAGAGATGAAATATAGAGATGAGGTAAATGAGCTCCAAGCTCAGCTCTTACCAACACTTACACTCCTGCAACAACATGTGATAGAGGAAAATAAACTATATGCCACCCTTGAAATGTCTGTCCTAGATAGCATTTATGATATGCACGTGATGTTAGAGCTACAACACATGGCACTCGAACAACTGAAAGAAAAATGGGAGAAAATGCAAAAAGATATCAAGACAACCCATTCCAATATACTTGACACATTGTAAGTTGCACATTTTTGTCACAATTTTGACATATTATAAGTTGTACATTTTTGTCATCAATATCAAAGAAAGGGGGAAATTTATATGTTCACTCTCCTTAGTTAAAAGGGGTAAATAGTATGTATAGTTAAAGAAAATGAAAAATAGAAGGAGGAAATAATATGTACATACAGAGAAAAGAATAGAAAATGTATATTCTACATGTACATTTACTTATACTATACCGATGCATATAGCTAGGGGGAGTCATATGATGACAAGGATATAAACAAGGTGTACATACTAAACACTTTAGTATTATGCACATATCAATTTTTGATACTAATGTCAAAGGGGGAGATTGAAGACATTATATTTTTCCATTAGTATACTTAAAGAAAAACATGATCTGCATCATCAGTTTACTCTACACCGACAGACAGGGCACAACACTACCCGACGCCAAGGTTACCCGAAAAACACTATTCAATATTATCCAATGACAAAAAGGTAAAGGAAACTCGATGAGCAACAACAGTGCAACCTGAAGGAACAACAAAGAGAGGAACCTGATAGAAAAAGGGAACCCGATGAATAGTTCAACAAAGGAACACCAACAGACTTCAACTTCAACCCAACGACCAAGAACCGACAGTCAGTTACATCCCGCAAAAAGTGGATCTGACTTTCCACGTCAGATAAATCACTAAAGTTGTATTTATAGCTTCTTGATTTACTTTTAAATCCATTATGTGCGGAGGAAGAAATGTATTTAATATTTTTTTAATTAGTTTTACTGATTTAAAACATGCAAACTAAAGATCAAGGTCAAGTTGTAAACCTTGAATCTAAGAGTTAACATTGTAATGCATGATTCCAAGATAGGTCAAATACTTGTATAAATAGGTGCTCAATCTTGTGAGAATAGTAATTTGTTCAATGAAGATTGTAGCCACAGAGAGCATCTAGAGACCAGATAAGAGAATTCATGCAGAAGGATAGAAATATAATCAAATCAATTTCAAGAACATAACAGAGGCTACCGATGAGTAGAGAAAAGGTATTCATCAATCACTTAAGGTGATATTGTTATTCTGAGAGTTTTAATAGATCTGTAATCAGCAATTATAGATTACATATAGTCAGACAAACATTTGTAATCATTCTAACAAGTGTAGTATGCATATGAAATCCTTTCAAGAAAGGTGGACTTAATAGTCTTATTGTAAATCTCATAACTGAGTGCACACTTAAATCAGGGTTGCTAAAGCTCTTAACAAAGTAGATCTTAATAGGTCTCCACCTTAATACTCCTAACATGGTAGATCATCAGAAGTGATCAAATTGTAAGCCTTAATTGTCTCCCTTCCATTCTACAGATAGTGAAGTTTTGTGGGTGCCATCCCCACCGCATTTTTTACTTCCTAACAGGATTTTTCTATGATACCATATCTTGTGTTATGTGTTTCTCATTTTCATGAATGTTTCTATGAATGTTGCAAACTATTAAAGGTTATGAATGAACAATACATGCATAAGAAAGAACAATAGTAATGGTTGGTAATACAGTAATGAATGATTACTAATGATGAATTAGAAAGGTGTTAAAAGTTTTAGAGGTACTGATTCACCCCTCCCCTCTCAGTACTACTTCCCATTAATTCCAACAGGGATGTGTGTGGACCTAAATCTATGTCTTTTTAATTTCCTATGTTGGATCTTTAGGATCTGAGTGCCAACCTCTTTTGTGGACTCATATATATTTGGTTTTTTGTTCTTAGATTTGGGGAGCAATTTTAGTTAGAAGATGAAGTGTTAGAAGATTTAGATCATAGGTCTATGAACTCACATGTATCAAGATTATTATGTAAACATCTGAATGTATATGGATAAAACTAGGAAGCCCTTACAGCCCCGCATGTAATGAGTTTGATGAATTAATTTATGTTTTATTGTTTCTTCTCTCCCTTTTATGTGTTGTTGCTTTTGTGTTGTTCTATAAGTTGGTTTGGATTTCTAGGAGTGCCTTGGGACCATGTTCCTCCTTCCCTCCTTGCGTCAGGTGGTATTAGAGTGAAGGTGAGATCTAGGTTCCTTCTTGTAATCCATAACCCTAGTTGGTTCATATTGTTGTGGGGTAGAAGATTATGATCTGACCTACAATTATAGAGGGTTTCAAGATGGTTCCTAGGAGAGGAAATGCAGATCTAGGTCTAGCTGATATGTTAGGCCCCATTTGGTTGGGGAATTAGGATTGGACTCAAAACCTAATTATTTCAAAATAGGATTTTGAAATTTTGGTTTTGCATCTTCTAGATATAGTTTGGACCATTTGGTTGACCCAGAAGATGAATGAGTCAGCCCATCTTCTGAATACCCTATTGAAAAATTTGCAAAATCATATTCTACATTAGCTACTAGATACACACAGATTTGCAAAATGACATCTTAAAATATTTTAAAGAAACTACAAGGCACATGAACCAGTATATGCAAAGACTAAGAGGATTCTGGTAGAGGTTGTGGATTTAGATTTTCACCCACCAATAGCATTTGCCTAAAATTTGTACGCCCCTTTTCAATAAATCCCTTGTGCGGATTCCATTTTTGCATTGATGGATGTCTTGTAACTTGTTCCAGAGCTTTCCTTTTGGTGTGCACAAGTTAGGAGGATAGAAAAGGTTGTCGAATCTGACTTAATGCCTACCAATTGAAAGTTTTATTTTCACAGGCAACAAAAACACTGCTCAAAATACAGCTCACACATAGAACCCTAAAATCTTCAGTAACAGCATTAGGGCACAAGGTTACACCTACAAGAGAACTTAATTTTTTGGAATGAAAATGAAAACAAAGAAAAAGATGATAAACCAAATGCAAAAGTGATGAGAAGGGCGTCCCTATTTTCTACACATTTTACCTTGTATGTGGGCACGTTAACATTTTCAAAATAAAAAATCATGCATTGCACTCTGGATTGTCTAGTTGAGGGAGCACTTTGTGAAAAAATGGTTGGAGGCTGAGTTGCAACCAGAATCCTTTCGATCTGTGCATATACGCATAACCTAGGACCCGATGAAATTATAAAATGGGTTTAAAATAAACATAAAACCAAGTTTTGAAATCATATTCCACCTATTTGGGTGGAAGTTGGAAACCCTCATTTTAGCCTGAAATTGGAAGATGAAAACTATATTCAAGTTATTGTTTTAATGCACCAAACAACGGATTTGAACCCAAAACCTGGTTTTGGGCATCAAAATCCAATTCCACCCCTCAAACAAATGGGGCCTTAAGGAAGATGGCTACAAGATTGGAAGTTGTTGAGATATCCCAGGGTAGAGGAAGACATCTTGAAGATGTTAGTGATGATGAATTGTAAGAAGTGAAAGGAGAAGTTGCACCTACACCTATGATGGATCAGGAAGAAGAGAGATTCCTGCGAGAATTGACAAGCTTGAAGTCTACACCTCAGTTTAATCCTTTTGAGTATAGTGGAAAATTGGATTCTGATGAATTGATAGAATGGATAACTGAGATGGAAAAAAACTTTGAGTATGAAAAAATGTATTTTATGAGAAAAAGGTAAAGATTGCAAGTACAAAGCTGAAAGGTCATGCATCCTTATGGTGGGAGCATCTGCAACTAGATTGAAATAAGAAGGGTAAAGAAAAGATCAAGGTATGGGATAAGATGATAAACAAATTGAAAGAAAGGTTTGTACCTTGTGATTACCAGATTAACCTGATTAGGAGAATGCAAAGTTTGAAGTAGAAAGTTAACTCGGTAAGGATTATACTAAAGAATTCTACAAATTGGACATTAGATCTAGACATGTTGAAGATGGAGTGGAAATAATAGCAAGATATATGAATGGATTAAGAAGTTCTATACAAGATGAGATCAGCCTGGTAAAGATGGAGAGCACTGAAGAGGCATATCAATTTTCCCTAAAATCTGAGGAGAAATTGAACAAAAGATATGAAAAAAGGAAAAGAGGTAGAGGTGGTAGATTCCCTAGAGGAAGATGTAGATATCATGGTGAAAATAGTAGATCTAAATGAGACAAGATGAATTCAGACACGTATCAAGACAAATGGAAGACAAAATGGAAAGGTAGAAGTTCATTCTGAGGAAGGTGAAACTACTCCCAAAGTGGTTATAGCAGAAGAGGGTTCCAAGGAACTTATTACAATTCTGGTGAAGAAGGACATAGATATTTTGAGTGTACACGTGCAAGTAAGAAAGTTGATAGTAGCATAAATGCTTTGGTGCAAGAAGAGTCATTGAATGAACCTGAGAAGGAAGGAAATATAATGATCAGAAGGATACTATGGAGTGAGAAAGATAAGAAAGATCCTATCAGAAAAAAAAATTTCAAGACCAGATGTAGAGTTGGAGACAAAGTTTGGAAAGTAATTATTGATAGTGGAAGCTTGGAGAATCTGGAACCTGAGGAAATGGTGAAGAAGTTGTAGTTGGAAAGAAGGAAGCACCCAAAGCCCTTTCAAATTTCATGGATTAAGGATGAGAATACATTAATGGTGAGTGAACAATGTTTTGTGAATCTGAAAATTGGAAAGTATTATGATAAGGTGTTGTGTGATATTATGCCAATGGATTGTTTTCATATTTTGTTAGGTAGACCTTGGCAATATGACAGAAATGCTATACATGATGGAAGAGTGAATAGATATACTATTTGGGTTGATGGTAAGAAACAAATCTTGTTACCTTTGGTTGAAGAATCTGATGCTGAGATATGTACATCTATGAAAATTTGTTTGAGGGAAGGTAGACAGCTTTTTAAGGATTTAAAAAGAAATGATATTTTTTATGCTTCGATTCCAAACAAACCAAGTAAGAATACAAAAGATGAAATTCTTGCAGAAGTTGAGAAATTCCTCACTGAGTATAAGGAGATCATTTTAGATAATGTACCTAATGGTTTTCCACTGATGAGAGATATTAGTCATTGTATGGATCTGATTCCTGGAGCTAATTTACCAAACAAAATAGCACATCGGTTGACACCGACTGAGAATGAAGAACTTAACCGATAAGTTCATGAGTTGTTAAACAAGGGATTAATCAGAGAAATTTTGAATCCATGTGCAGTACCAGCCGTATTGGCACCTAAAAAGAATAGAGAATGTAAAATGTGCACTAGTTCAAGAGAAATCAATAAGATCATAGTTAAGTATAGGTTTCCTATACCGAGGATGGATGATATAATGGATTGTTTGAGTGGATCAAGATATTTTACCAAAATTGATTTGAAGAGTGGATATCAACAGATCAAAATAAGAAAAGGTGATGAATGGAAGACTTATTTTAAGAAAAAAGAAGGTTTTTATGAGTGGTTGGTTATGCCTTTTGATTTAACTAATGCACCGAGTACATTTATGAGGTTAATGAATGAGGTTTTGAATAAATTATTGAATAATTATGTGATTGTATACTTGGATGATATTTTGATATTCAGTAAGAATAGAGAAGAGCATTTGATGCATATAAGATAAGTATTGCAAAGATTGAAAGAGGAAAAGTTGTTGATAAATCTGAAAAAGTGTTCCTTCATGAAAGAAGAACTTGTGTATTTAGGTTTTGTGATCTTAGTTGATAGTTTGAAAATGGATCATGAGAAGGTTGAAGCTATACTTAGTTGGCTTACACCTAAGAATGTTAGTGAGGTAAGACCATTTCATGGATTGGAAAGTTTTTATAGGAAGTTTATCAGACATTTCAGTTCTATTTGTAATACTATGACTGGGAAAATGAGAGGATACAAAAGAGAATTCAAATGGGCACATGGAGCTGATAATATTTTTAAGAATTTGAAGGAGAAGGTTGTTGAATTTTTTGTGTTAGCCTTACCTGATTTTAATAAGGTATTTCAAGTTGAATGTGATGCAAGTGGAAGTGCAATAGGATTTTTGTTGACCCAAGAAGGTAAACATGTTGCGTTCTTTAGTGAAAAGTTGAATGATGCTAAAAGGAAATATTATGTCTATGATCAAGAATTTTATACTATTGTTCAAGCTCTAAAAAAATGGAAACATTATTTGATGTTGAGAGAATTTTTATTGTATACTGATCATAAAGATTTATAATATTTGGGTAGAGAGAATAAGTTGAATCAGAGACATATGAAATGAGTAGAGTATTTGCAAAGTTTCACATTTGTGATAAAGCATAAGAATTGAGTTTCTAACCGAGTGTTGATGCATTGAGTAGAAGATCTTTGTTGACTAAAATGAGAATTGAGGTTCTTGGTTTTGATGACATGAAGAATTTGTATGAAAATTATCCTAATTTTTTTGAGCAGTGGAGAGTGTGCAGAGCACCTATTCCAAATCAATCAAGTAAGTATGAAGACTATTTTATTCAAGAAGATATGTTGTTCAAAGGTATTTAGTTGTGCATATTGAGAGGATCAATGAGAACTAATTTTATAAAGGAAAAACATAGTAGTGGTTTAGATGGACATTTTGGTATTGATAAAACATTGAGTTTGCTGAAGGAAAGGTATTTTTGGCCTTAGTTATATAAGGATGTTCAGAAATTTGTGAAAATTTGTGGAGTTTGTCAAGTTGCAAAAGGAGTAAGTCAGAATACTGGATTGTATACACCGATTACTGTTCCTGAGAAACCTTGGAGTGATATCAGCATGGATTTTGTTCTTGGCTTACCGAGGACAGCAAGAGGTAATGATTTCATATTTATTATTGTCGATAGATTTTATAAGATGACACATTTCATACCATGTATAAAAACATTAGATGCATTACATATAGCATATCTTTTGTTTAAGGAGATTGTCAGATTGCATGGATTACCGAGGAGTATCATCTCTAACCGAGATAGTAAGTTTGTCAACTATTTTTGGAAAACACTTTGGAAGAAGTTGGACACCGAGTTGAAGTATAGTTCTACATTTCATCCATAGACTAATGAAAAAATAGAGGTTGTAAAACAAATTTTGAGTAACCTTTTAATATGCTTAGTTGGAGACACACTAAGTAATTGGGATATGATATTATCACAAGCAAAGTTTGCACATAACAGTTCAGTAAATAGAAGTACTGGAAAGGCACCTTTTGAGATTGTTCATGGCACACAACCGAGAGGTATATTAGACTTGAGAGACATTTCTGGAGAAGATAAAAGAAGTGTTGAAGCATAAATTTTTGTTGAGTTGATGAAGACATTGCATGAGGATGTAAAATAGAAGTTGGAGCAAAGTAATTAGAAATATAAGGATAGTGCAGATAGATCAAGGAGACATAAAAAATTTTAATTTGGTGATGCAGTAATGGTTCATTTGAAGAAAGGAAGATTTCCTATTGGAACATATGGAAAATTGAAGATGAAAAAATTTGATCCTTGTAAAATATTGAGAAGATTTGATAGTGGAAATGCTTATGAACTAGGATTACCTGATGACATGGATATATCACCTATATTCAATATTTTATATTTGTATGAGTATCATGAAGCTATTGAAGAAGTGACAGTACCAAGTGATTATCCTAAGAAACAAATAGAGGAAGTTGAGCATATTTTGAAATAGAGAGTTGGCATAAGTACAAGAGGAAAGGAATACATGGAGTATCTGATAAAATGGAAGAATAGACCGATTGAGGAATCATCTTGGATTTCTTAATCTGATCTGGATTCAATTTAGGTTGGACCTGACACATGATTTGGAGAATCATTTCTTTCAACCCCAGGTGTCTAAATAAGGATCATCTTCGGCTCTTTGGCAATCCTGATCAACCAAAAATATGTTTGTTCTAGTTCAGTAGATTGTTGGAGGTTGCTCGGTAAAGTGTTCAGTAACTACTTTTGCTTGGTTACTTGTTCTATCTTTCTTTACTAATGGGTCTTGATAATTGTTATCTTCTTGATGGTTTCTTTCACAGAGTATTTTCTATTGCTCAATTACCTTCTTACCGAGTCATTGTTGTTGCTCAATTGGTCTTCACTGAGTTGTTCTTGTTGCTCGATTGGCTTCTTACCGAGTTGTTTATCTTGTTCTGGCTGACTTCAGCATTTAATTTTTGTAGTATAAATAATGTTAGATCTCTCATTGCGATATGTGTAGACCTGAATCTGGTTCTTTGCTATTTCCTATGTTGGATCTTTGGGATCTGAGTGCCGACCTCTTTGGTGGACTCTTGTATATATTTGGTTTTCTATTATTAGATTTGGGGAGTAGTTTTAGTTAGAAGATGAAGTGTTAGCAGATTTAGATTGTAGTTTTGTGACCTCATATGTATCAAGATTATTCTATTAACACTTGAATGTATATGGTTGAAACTAGGAAGGCCTTATAGCATAGCATGTAATGAAACTTCTTCTGTGTTGTTCTGTAAGTTGGTTTGGATTGTTGGCACATGCCTTGGGATCCTATTCCTCCTTCCCTCCTTGCATCATAACCACAACAGGAATTCAAGAAAATCATATGGATAAAATTTTGAAAGAATATCATAGTGTGTTTAAACCACCAGTGGGAGTTCCAACACACTGTCAAGTCAAGCACTCTATTGATTTAATCCCAGGAACACCACTACCACATGAGCCAATATATAGGAGGTTAATTTTGGAAAATGATGAAATCAAGAGACAAAATCAGGAGTTGATTCAAAAAGGACACATTCATCCAAGTGCTTCACCCTGTGGAAGTCCAATTTTCCTTGCTAAAATGAAAGATGGGACGTGGAAACTTTGTATTGATTATAGGGCATTGAACAAAATATCTGTAAAAAATATATATATATAATCCCTTGAATTTGTGATTTTTTGTACCAACTTAGGGGGGCTAAGTTCTTTACAAAAATTGACTTGAAGTCTAGATATCACCAAGTACCAATTGATCTAGCAGATGTGTGGTGATAATCCTATAGGATGATAAGTTGTCATCAGTATACAAGGAAACAATTTTTGGACTTCCAGTTACATGATCACCGAGTGACAGCAAACAGTCAAGCACAGAGGTCATTGAAACAGACAAACACAGTGATCACCAAAATTAGTGAACACTAATAGTACTAAACTGATAGACAATTCAAAGAGTAAAGAAATAGACAATTCATAGAGTAACCCAAGATCAGTATGTCTATAGAGACATCACCGAGCACCAGTCTACTGAGAGACAATTTTATTTCTGAGAAAAGTGGATCTCAATCTACATGTCAGCTAAATCACTTTAGTTTTAAAATAGCTTTATTCTTAGCTATAAAACCATTTCTTGAGGATCAAGTAAAGCATAAGTAAGTGTTTTAATCATTCTAACTAATTGTAAACATGCAAACTAGGAGATCAAGGACAAGTTGTAAACATTTGATCATATAGTTTTTCTTGTAAAGAGTGAAACCTAATTAGGTCAAAACCTTTGTATATATAGATGTATAATCATTCAAGAACATGATGATTGTATCTGCAAAAGACATCTATTGATTATACAAAGATTTTCATGCAGAAGGACGCAAAAGGAAGAATTCAGTTATGAAGAACTAGATTTAAGGCTACTGACCATAACAAAGGTATTATTCCTCACAGTAAGGTGATATTGTTTTTGAGAGCTTAAAGGATCTGTAATCAAAAATTCAAGATTTTAAGTCATCGGGTCATAAGTATTTTTGACTACTCTCTAACAATTGTAACAAATAGAAGAAATTCTTTAAGAAGGTGGACTTAACACTCTTAATGTAAATCTCTTAACCGAGTGCACACTTAGTTCAGTGTTGTTAAAATCTATTAACCTAGTAGAATTAATAAGTCTAACATGTTACTCCTAACAGGGTAAGATCATATGAAGTGATCACACTTGTAGCCTTAACCGGCACCTTCCATTCTGCAGATAGTGAAGCTTTGTAGGTTTCATCCCCACTACAATTTTTACCTTCTAACAGGGGTTTTCTACATTACCAATTCTTGTGTTATGTGTAACTAAGTTTCACAAATGTTTCTATGAATGTTTACATGAAATTACATTTATGTTATGATATTACAGGCATAAGGTAGAAAAGAAATATGGTCGGTAATGCAAGTAAAGATTACTAAAGGTTAAAGTGATAAAAACATTTAAGGGTACTCATTCACCCCTCCCCTCTCCATACACACCATTCCATTATTCCAAAAATTGGTATTAGAGCCAAATCTCTTATTTGGAAAAGTTTAATCACTTGAGAGAAAAGATCATACAATGGAAAGGTATAAGCTTGATAAGAATATTGAGAATTAGAAGTTGGAGATACAAATTTTATTTGAGCAATACAAAGAAGAAAGAAACAAGATGAAAGAATTATTGGTTGAGAGAAAAGCCATGGCATCTCGCTATAATGAAATTGACTATCATGAAGAAGAGATACCTTATTTATTTGAGTCATCAGGATCTGCATCTAGTAATACATATGACACATCAGAAGGAAGCATTACAAGTCTGAATGAAATCAATCAATATTTGACTGAATAAGTAAAGGTACTACAAATCATTCAAGAAAAATAGATGGTAAGAATGATTGATGTTATGAATAATGACAGACAAGTTGAATAAGAAAGAACATTAGTTTTTGATTATAGGAGGAAGATCACTGAGAATCTAAAAGAGAAAGAATTTGAAATATAGAGACTTACTAAACATCACATTGATATCACCAAACAAAT
This sequence comes from Thuja plicata, assembly GCA_018584345.1. Classification (NCBI taxonomy): domain Eukaryota; kingdom Viridiplantae; phylum Streptophyta; class Pinopsida; order Cupressales; family Cupressaceae; genus Thuja; species Thuja plicata. The sequence continues at coordinate 250,380 of MU224038.1, forward strand.
AGTTCTTATGAGTCATGAGGCCAACTAAGTGAACATAGAACTAAATGGAATATTAGAAGCTATTGGTGAACTAAGAGAAGAAAATGAGAAACTAAAGCATGAAGAAAGGATTCAGCAACAACATAATGATATGATCAAGAAAGCTAAAGAGAGTACAAAAAGAATGGATGATTTTCTGAATGGACAAAGAAGACCCAACAACAATACCGGTTTAGGGTATACCGAGCATGAAGAATCATCAAACCAAGCTGATCAAAGAGATGTCTACACAAATCCAAGAGAAAAGAAGAAGTGATGCAATCACTGTGGAAAACCAAGCCACACATCAATTTTTTGCAGGAGAAAAGCAAAAGGTATTCCTAAATCTACTTCTACATTCATAGGTAATTGTTATAACTGTAACAAGCATGGACACAAAGCACATGAATGAAAATATAAGGAAAATAAACCAAAGACGGAATCCTACATGGAAAAATATTGTTCTAATTGCAAGATGCATGGCCACACATCTCATGAATGCAGGAAAAAGAAAAATCAAGTATGGAAACCTAAAGAGAAAAAAAATGCTTATCAACCGAGAAGAGTCGGTAACTCATATGTTTGGGATTACAACACATGGGTAAATTGCACAGCATGTGTTAGATATGGACACATAGCTACAAAATGCATGAGGAAATGGATATGAAGGTCTAGAAATTGGACTAACTCTAGAATGGCATGCTTACACTGTCATAAGGCTAGTCACCTAAGAAAGGACTACAGAGACTGAGTTACAGAGTCAAGCACTTTAATAATGGAAAAACTATTGAAGATATTAGGAGAATGAGAAATCAAATGTTTCGGAAAGCTTCAAGAAAAAATGATGCTGGAACAAGCACCACAGTAGGTGATACCTCATCCAATGGATCTGGTGGCTTCACCACCCCCACCTAAGAAAAACAAGTATGGAACTGCACTCTACAAAGTTATATTTTACATCAGTTCCAATATTCACTGATAATATGCCAAATTAGCATGAATGGAGATGCATTATGGTATTACTTGTTATGATTTTTTGAATATAATCTTGTTGGTGTACATATGAAAACAATCAATTTGTTAATATAAACCGACCATCATTGGTAAACATGTGAAAGATAATCAAGTGTTCGCTACATACCGAGAACTATTGGTGAACATATGAAAAGTAAAACTAAGTTGTCACTTACCGTGAGCATTGTATAATCTTTGAGGATGAAGTCTTTGGTATGATACCTGAGCATCTTTATTTCATCAACCGAGTGGTAGCTAGAGAATTCAATGTGTCATGCCCAAAAGTTGGGAAAAAACACACGAACAAAAATTTTTAAATATCGCAAGAAACGGAAAACTAAAGCAACGACAAGGGTAACACATGCACGCAAATCAAGGTAGTTGACCAAAAGTCAACTAGAGTTGACCCAAAGCCAACTATACACTGAAAAGATGAATGGAACAACTAGGGTCGCTTAGACCCAAAGTAAGAGTCACACACGCAAATCGAGATGAGTTGACTAAAAGCCAACTAAGGTTGACCAAAAGTCAACTATGTCTTGAAATACGTGAGGAAGGGTCTCAAGGGTCTACTAGCGCTATGAAAGACAAGGGTACACAAAATGAGACAGTCGACCAAAAATTCAACCCATGTTGACCAAAAAGTCAACTGTCTCCAAAAGGCTCGAAACAGAAACCCTAGGGTCCAGAGGCTGTAAGGAGTACTGGGTTCTAGTATCGCGACCCACGGAAAGAGTTTGACTACGATTGACCAAAAGTCAACCATGCATGAAAACGGTCAAAGGGTGACGAAAAAGGGCTAGAAATTAACCAAGAATGATTAGATTAAAAGTTTAAGCGAAAATAAGCTTAATTCCTAACTCTTAAGCATTATAACTTTAATTTAAACGATTAAATTTAAATCTCTTATAAAAAAATATTTAAACAATCATCTAAAGTCGTAATAATGTCTATTCTAATCTTATCTAGATTAAATCAATCTTAATCTAAAGAAATCTATAAACTAAATTTATTACAAAATTTGATATATACATTACTACACAAAAACAAATTCTTTATATCTATTTTAATCTAATTAAAATATCCTACCATGCAAATTCCTATAGGAGAATTCTAAACACAAAATAAAAATTCTAATTAGTAATAAAATAATATTTAAAAAACTAATTAAAATGCTATACAAC
>MU224038.1:261298-292689 GCA_018584345.1 Thuja plicata
AATTAGTAATAAAATAATATTTAAAAAACTAATTAAAATGCTATACAACAAACTAACTAAACTTAATCCATTTAAAACAAATCAATATTAAAGCAATTCCAATTTGATTCCTACATATATAAAAAAAATATACATTTAATAAAAATAAAATTCCAAAACTTATAACCATTAGTCATATTCAAAAAATATGAAATCGCATATGATAGTTTTAGAACAATCCGCATGAAGGGAGCGAATCAATATCTTTTTTTAAAAATAATATTTTAATAAGCGGTGAGGATTTGAGAGGGAGGCGGCGCCGAAAGTGTCAGCGGAGGGTGGGCGGCCGACAGTGGGCGAAGGTCGGCAGGGTGCGAAAGGGGCGGAAGGGGAGCGGCGTAAAATCCGTGTGCAGTGGGCAGACGAAGGCGGGAGTACAGGTGGGAACAATGGCGGAGGTGCCGGCGGGGCGGCCGCCCACCCACTATGGTACGCAGTGGGGTGGGGAAGGCAGCGCCAGCGCGGCCGCCAAAATAGAGAGGGGGCTGGGGTAGGGCTTCGGCCCTCCCTGCCTGTTAAGATATTTTTAAATATTAAAAACAGCGCCCCGCGCTTAACAGCAAAATGCCATTTCAAAAAAAAATAGTACGCTATGGTTTATTAAAAATATATGTATATATATATATTTTTATATATTTATATGTTATTATATATATATATAAATATATATATATATATTTTTTAAGAACAAGAACTAATATAATAATGTCTGGTGTAACAATGGGACTGTATCCCCCAAAACAGGGGGTACATCCCTATTTTTTTTTTAAATTTAAAATTCACCATTCAACCCTATATTTTTCTCTCCATAATATGGTGGAAGAAAATTTTAAATCCACCCCGTTTTTTTTTTGTTTTTTTATTTTCAAAAATTTGCTACGTGTAAAAAGAAAAAAAAAACAAAGTGTCATAATACTTTACAAGAATTCATAAAATAAATAATGTGATACTTAAAAGGAAAATTTTATTATCACAAGCTTTCCATTCTAAGAGGAAGTAAGTGCATCCGCAAGGTAAATATCTTGTCTGACGATTAATTTCATTTCCAAAATAAAGTAATTTCCAACAAAATGCCTCGGGGAGAAAATTGTATACCCATAAAAGGAATTTTAAAATTGTGCATACTAAGAATGTAAAAACTGAGATGCAAACTATAACATAGAATTAAAAACCCTTATTTCACGCATACAGATGGTAAAACCCCGTTTCTTAATTCCAAATTTAAAATACGGTTACACTTTCCATTGATTCTTCAATATACAAAAACGTTCACATAATTTTCAACAGTGATAGCTTCTTATCACGTTATAAGCCTTGATATCAACTTTACAATGTAAAAAAAACTTTAAACAATACAAGTTACAAACGTTCAGTTTACAGTTAATCACATCTTCCATAAAGGGGTAGGGTAGCAATCTCTTACATCCAGCTGAAACCTGAAGAACAAGGTAGAATGAGGTTGACCATGGAGGCTCACCTCCCAACCTAGGCCTTTACAAGGCCACCCCCGAGCTTGGGGATCCAATCTGGAACGGGTTACAAACTGAAAACACTCAACAAGCAGGAAAAAGAAAGTGGAGTCTCAAAACACACGAAAACTTTCCCAACATAAGATCGAACAAAAGGAAGTATCTCCAAGAGATATTCCATATAACAGGGGTAGTGGTAGACCTCATTGAAGGAGAAAGCCAAGATCACAAATAATATACGCAAGCCTCACATGGACTTGCCAAGGATCATCTTTACAAGATGCTATCCCGACTAACCTCCTTATACCTCCTAAATGCCCTCAGGCCCATCTTAGCTTCATGGGTATCGTGTTACCCCAAGTTTATCCCTCCACACATGGGAGACTCTACACTTAACAGGAATCATTTCCACTACACCTCCAAGGCTACTGTGCCCTCCCAAGGGTGAGTGTACCTTGAAGACCCAATCAAAAATCAACACATAGTAAACACATTGAGAAAACAAAAAGAAAATTTTCCAACAAAATAAAAGCTTCAAGAAAACCATAAAACTTCATTAATGGAGTCCTTGAGCTCAATAACACACAAACATAAAAAAAAACTTTTAAAAGGATTCCAACCTTGATCCAAGAAATGGTATAAAGAGGAATGGTGTTGAGCTATCCTTCCTAAGCTTCCTTCTGAAAAGGCTCCTTCAAACTGGATTCTGTATCTAAGGGTAGAGAGTGGGTGAACACTCAACTCATCCTAAAATCTCCCCTAAATAGGCAAACCTCCAACCTAAGAAAGGTTTAACCCAAGGGTAAAGTAACTCTAACCAATCCTTAACCAAACCACTTCCTAACCCTCCAAGGTTAAAGTCAAATGAAACATGGGTAGAAGAGAGAGTGAGGTTAACCAAAGTCACACTCCTCTTTCAAATTCGCTCAAAGATGAAAATGACACTTTAAGGGAGTAATAAATGAGTTTAGAGGCTCATTAATGACAGAAAATTACCCCTAACCCATAGGGTATCATGTTGGGTGACTAAAACTGACCCCGGTTACCCTCTAGGAGTCCAAAAGACCCTCTAAAACTTACCCTAAAGTTAACCTACGAAATTCTAAGTCAAAGAAATTCTAGAAACTTCTAACCCTGGGGTAAGCATGGGTACTACTCCTAGATAACCTTAGTTAACCCTTGACTTACCTTGGTTTCCCTTTACTAGCCATGTCCATAGTAAATTGCAACACTTGCCAAATTTGGCACATTAAATTAAAACATTATACATGACTTAATAACAAGAACATTTACTAATTTAATAACATACATGCAAACCACATTTAGGAAATAAACACATTAAAATGAGGTCCATGTCTCTTTATATAGATAGGACCTTGGTAAGCACAGGTATATACATAGGTTCCAGTACTGGGTCCCCGATTTAGATCCATGGTCAACTCTTCCTGCAGACTCAATGCACACATCAGTAGATCCAAAACAAGATGATATGAAACATAACATGACGTCAATAATATAAGTAAGCATATAAACCACATTGCATTTGGAACTGAAATATCCTAACATCGGTTTCCTAAACCATTTCCATCATATTACATTTATACATTTAGATCCATATAAAACATCAACATAAGCTGCAACTAAATCAGAACATAATCATCTCAAAAGTACCCTGATTACAAAATCAGGTGTTGAATATATAACATAGGATTCCACCGATCCTCAAAAGTACAAAAAGTCTCTCTGATAGTCAAAGTATGTGAAAGCATAAACTACTGAAAGCATGAAAACAAAATAGTAAACTATAACAGTCTAGTGTAGGTCTCACACAATGAACCACTTAGGTTATTTTCTATAAATAGGAAACAAAGAGCTCATTCATTCACCAAGAAAAAATGAGAAAATAGCAGAGAGAAGAAGAGTGAGTAAGAGTGACAAGTTTGCGGATAAATTCACCAATGATTCAAAGACTACTCTGACAAATTTCAAACCATCCATAGAAAAGATCACGTAAGTACCAAGACTTACCGAGCACATATTTCATTTGCAAAGAATCCCTAATTTCACAAACAATGGAAACTACCTCACGAGTCTCAAATATCAAGAACATAAAGGACACAAAGATCAACTTGATCAAGAACACAACCTATGAAGAGCCTAATTATAAGTTTTTCCCAGAGGTTTCTTCACAACCTGACGATAAGGGAGAATTCTCAAGCATCCCTCCTAGGGTTTTTTGGTTGAAGATATTTGGGCATACATCCACTACAAGGTTGCAGAGATTAGAGATTAGAGATTTGGAGATTGATGAAGCTTACTAGAACCTATGCGCAGATGGAAACCTAAAAGATGAACACAAGAACATTGAGGTGAAAGGGTTAACCAATGCCCTACTATTCCTGAGAGAGTTCAAGAATGAATGGATATGAATTGTACTTAGTTGGGTACATGATAGAAAAATGTGGTTGGATGAACCAAAACTGATCACAAAGGATGTGATTTATGTTGTTATACCATAACTGACAAGGCTAAAGCCCTAAATCATCCTTCATGCCCCGAGATTGAAAAATTGACTAAGGTAGAATGGGATGGAAGAGGGTTGAAACTCAATACAATCACCAACCTTAAGATGAAATTTAGTGCATGTGTGATTGGGTACAAGGTATTTCAAGCTAGCTGAATGAACAACTTTGCATGTGGAGAAGTTGACACTGCTTATAAGATTGTGAAGAAGGGACTTCAATTGGACTTATTTGAGCTAATATTAAAGAAAATAGATGAGAATATGAGGATGATTAGGTCAGCCAAATCTAATTTATGTAAGTTCAGTTCACTCCTTATGTGCACATTCTTCTATTTTTAGAATTTCTTCTCATTTGTCGGTAATGTCACTTGGGACACAACCCGACCTATAACTGCACAGATTAGTGAATTCATTAAGTTACTAGGGGATAACTATACTTCACCACTTTCAAGGATAGAATGTAGAAGAGAATGAGAATCCCTGCACAGCTGATAGAAAAATACAAAGATGACATATGTTTCATAGTTGATACTGACACCCCTCTAATCAAACCAGCTATACCGAGGACAGCATGGTTGCCACCATTAGATTATGAGATCAAAATTGATCAAGATACAAAGGCTATTCAAGCCTTACTAACTGAACCAATGGACAAATCATTGAGAAGATTTGGCACATATGAAGAATCCAAGTCTAGAATCAAAATTGGCTTAGTAGTGAAGAAGATAGACCAAAATAAGACTAAAAATCATTAATACTCTTCAAAAGAAACTTTCAGTAAATGATGAAGAGTTGGGACAAGATTTCACCAAGGGAAAGTTGCCCGTCGATGAAGGTAAAGAGTCAAGTGACTCTGAGTCCACTGAATCAGATGCGCCACCAGCCAAGAAAGCAAAGGTTACAAATGTAACAACTACATCAAGAACAAGGAGCAAAATTGCAAAAGAGGCATATTCACCACTAGTAAAGAAAGGTAATGTGAGGACTTATCAGAAAAGAAAGCCTCAAATCGAGAAATCAACACCAATAAAAAGAAGGAAATATTTAAGAGGAAAAGAGGACAAGGATGACACTGAACAAGATGAGAGAGAGAACAAGGACTCCAAACTGAAAAGATCAAAGTTCCTAAAATAGTTGATGAAGTTGCAGAGTTAATCATCAACATGATGAACTATAACTAATTGAATGTTTGAGGATGATAATTTTATGATCACCGAGCTGCAAAAAGTAAATGCAAGACATTAAATCATTTAATGTATTGTATTTTCATTGATGTCAAATTGATATAATATGATTGGTCATATACATATTGTCATAGAATTCAAGAAACCAAAGAGATAAATTTTATGTTATCAGGAAACATATAAAGTCAGTGTACACCGAGTGATAGTAAACATTGACGGATAGTACACACTGATGAATAGAGAACCCCAAGCAGTCACAGTGTATACTAAGCACTGCAAAACTGAGCATAACTTAAGTGAACCCCAAGTAGAACTGAAGGTAATGCTTGAGGACAACTGGATTCAATGACCAAGCAAACTAAGAGTTGATCACCGATCACATTGGAGTTAGGAAATGACAAAACACTTAGCTGGTAGGAGCTATATATAGAGTTAACTGATTGATTGATTTTTTTTTATCGACCAGTTGAACTGAAGATTTAAAGCTATTTTTATTCACAGCTATCAAGGAGAGATTTATGGAATAAATCTAAAGCTATGCTTTAAAGATTAAAGTAATACATGGCAAGATTTGTAGATCAAGTAATTTATTTACGTCAATAACAAGAAAGACAAGGACAATGTAAACGGTGAAATCATGTCTATATAAAGAGACAAGTAATTCATTAGGAAAGAGAGGAATGCTAAATATAATTCTGGTGAAGATAGAAGTCTTCATGCAGATTTGATCATATAGGTTGAAGGATAGAGCCAAGAATTTTGTAGACACTGAGCAACAGAGAAGCAACAACATTCACCAAGCAGAAGGAAGAAAGAAGGGGAGAAAAAGAATTGAAGATAACATTGATCAGAGAGGTATTATGGACTTACAATAGATCTGAAAATATGCAATTCAAAGTTGTATTAATGAACAGATCATTTACTATTTCAGTTTAACCATTGATTCAGAAAATCTCTTAACCGAGTGGGATTTAACAGTCCTTAATATATTGAGATACTCAAGAGTATCAAAAGGTTTTTCTTGTTGATAGCATAGTGAATTCCTAAGGTCAAAAGACTAACCGATGGTTTTAATTCCTCTAACAAGGTTGCACTTAACAGTGTTTTTGTAACCTTTAACAGGGTTCGCTCTTCACCGAGCTCACTTCAGAAGAGTGAAAATTTTGGGTTACTAGTCCCAAGTGGTTTTTCCCTTAACAGGGTTTCCACGTTAAAAATCCATGTGTCAAATGTGTATATGTTTCATTTCTTTGATGTTTTTCTTTACACATTACTAAAACTGAATTGGTTGGTAAACACTAAGTTTATTTACTATTATTTGGTAAAGCTTAAGAAAAGGACAAATAGTATATTCACCAAGTAGTATATATGTGTTAGATTTACACAAGACATACATCTTGTAGGACTGAAAATAACTAGAGGTTTTATATATGTGATATAATTTTTGGTTGGATTATTTGATTAATTTTTGAGGCCACTAATTCACCCCCCCCCCCCNATTCCCCCCCCCCCCCCCCCTCCCTCTCAGTTATTCTAACACAACATAGATAGCATATCACATCACAAAATTAGACAATAGCTAACCTTGTCTGTCGGAGATCAAAATAAGATAGAAGAGGCCATAATTAAGGCAATGGTTGCATACAAGTATGTACCAATACAATTCAACAAGAATATTCCACAATATCTTAATGACAAAATATCAGCAAGATGGACATATGCCTTGCATATAGAGAAACAAATGAGGGAAAGAGCCCTAGTTACTTTCATGCCACCCGAGTCAATAGTTGAATAAATTGATTCAATAATGAAAGAGAATGCAAACAAATTTTCAGTAAATTTAAGAGCATACAAAGTACTAGAGGGAAAATTACCAGACATTGACAAAGAAAGCAATGATATTTGGAATAAAATCTTCAATCCAACTGAGAAAATATTATCTCTAAACAAGACACCTCACAATGAGGAGAAGGAGGTCACACTAAGCCCAGAGCATATCTTCATCAGTGATACCAAGGATGTTAATCCAGTTGATTTGACAATAAAGGTGATTAAGGCCATGGATGATGTACCTCAAATATTATAATCATTAGGGGAAACACCAGACATCATAGTAAAATATATAACTCTTATTGATTCTAATGATGATCCCAAGAATGATGAAGATGTAAATGATGTCACCAAGAAAGAAAAGGAAAAGGATACAATAGATGTTTCACAAGAAAATGTACCAGGTCACATGCCTTTATTGATACAAGCTAGCAATATAATTATTGAAGAGAAGGAAAAGACACCTGAGCCTAGTGCAAACATACCAGAAGAAAAAGGTGATGACCATGGGGAGAAGAAAGATATAAATGAAGAGAAGAAAGAAACAAGTGGAGAGGATAAACAAAGTGATTCCAAGGAAACCAAAGAGGCAAACAAAGTTGCATATAAAGAAAAGGTTGAAGTAAAGACATCTACTATTAATCAATGGGTTAATACTGAGTAGCATACCAAAGGCATCACACCTCCCACATAATCACCCAAATCAAAAGAGATAGAAAAGGAACTTGCTATGGTACTTCATTCCCCTGCTTCTAGTACAATTCTGAAGAAGAAGAAGAAGAAGATCAAAGCACCGGTCACACTTGATGAAATCATAGATATACCTGACTATGACCAAAGGACACTAGATCTCGAGTCACTAACCAAGATGGAGAAATTTGCAAAAGGAAGGAAATACAGGACAAGCTCAAAAAGGAGCACAAAAATTTACAAGTCCTAAATAATACAAAGGAAATATTATTGCGGATAGTACCTAACACTTAAATTGATCAAAATGCACCAATACTTTATCAACTAGCGGTTCTTACTGAGGCCATAACATCGCAGAATGTAGAAGCCAACAAGGTAATTGAGGAATGTGTAGAAGAGAAGTGTCACTACAAGCTCATAGAGAAGATCAACCAAGAAGTGGCAGAAAACAAGGTAAAACTTTCTAAGCTAGTAACTACATTGGAACCAATATTATCAGAAGTAGTTAACTTAGTTCAAAATTTGTGCACACTAGAGCATTTCACTACCAAGCATAGTGAAAAGATAGCTAAAATAGATGAAGATATTAAAGCTAGTACACAAAGTCTCACAACCAAGGAAAATGCATTCCAATTACACTATGAGAAGATTGTAGAATCAAAATGGTTGAGACTTGAGCTTCAAAAGGTTGAAAGAAAAATCAGAGATGAGGTAACCAAGCTCCAAGCTGTGTTACTACCAAATCTCACATTGCTATTGAAACACATGACTTTGGAAAAGACATTAATTGCCAGCCTAGAAATGTCAATAACAAAGAGTATTTATGACATGCGCACCAAAATCACTTTGGCACACATGACCCTCAAACACCTCAAGGAGAAATGGGAGAAGTAGATGGCAAACATTAAAAAATCCCATGCCCACATATTTGACAAGTTGTAAGTATTACACCTTTTTCATTATTTTCAAAAAAGGCGGAAAAGATATGTATAAAAGGGGAAAATATATGTATAAGGGGGAAAATGTATGTACCTTACAAATAAGGAAAAAAATGTCAAAGGCCAAAGAGGCAAATACACAAAGGAGGAAAAATGTACATACACTATACGGAGGCATGCACATAGGGGAAGTCATTTGACAAGGTAAACACTTGGTGTATATACTTAACAAATCAGTTTGCACATATCAGTTTTTGATACTAATGCCAAAGGGGGAGATTGATAATCCTAAAGGATCATAAGTTGTCATTAGTATACAAGGAAATAGTTTTTGGACTGTCAGTTACATGATCACCGAGTGTTAGCAAACAGTCAAGCGCAGAGGTCACTAAAATAGACAAACACAGTGATCACCAAAATCAGTGAACATCGATAAAAAAATTGATAGATAGTTCAAAGAGTAAACTGACAAAAAGTTCATAGAGTAACCCAAGAGAAGTATGTCTATAGGGACATCACCAAGCACTAGTCTATCAAGAGAGTTTTATTTCTGAGAAAAGTGGATCTCAATCTACATGTCAGCTAAAGCACTTTAGTTTTAAATTAGCTTTATGCTTGGCTGTAAAATAGTTTCTTGAGGATCAAGTAAAGCATAAGTAATTTTTTTAATCAGTCTAAATGATTGTAAACATGCAAAACTTTGATCATAGAGTTTTTCTTGTAAAGCGTGAAACCTAATTAGGTAAAAATCGTTGTATATATAGATGTATAATCATTCAAGAACATGATGATTGTAATCACATAAGACATATTATGAAAAAGGACACAAAAGGAAGAATTTAGTTATTAAGAACTAGATTCAAGGATATCTGTGTGTATGAAAATACACCTTCATGAAATTAAGATTAAGAGCAACAATTCTATGGAAAGATAATGCAAATTAATCTAAGAATTGAAGCTAAAATCTATATCATCTCATGGTTCTCTATCCAAGCCTTGTTAAGAGAGCTCTCAGGATTAATCTCTCCCAAGGACAATCCTAGAACAAGATATGAATGGTAAACAAATGCTCAAATCTAGATAGAATGCTCAAAAATGCTCAAAATGCTCCAAGATATGTGAGAAAATAACAAATGCTCCTAAACATGATATGCTAAAATGCTAATGCAAATGCTGAAATTCTCTCAAAAGCTCTCTAATGCTATCAAATGCTCTCAATGTGCCTATAATAAGGATGCTTTTGCTCTTAAAATTCTTGGATCCCAAACACAGGAAATGGCTTGTATTTATAACATTTTCCCAAGGGTGGGCAGTAGAGTGAGTTAATCATGATCAAAGTTTGGTTAATTCAAAAGCTTTGAGGTGTTTTCAAATGGAGGGAAAGTTGGTTGGTTGTCTCAAAGATATTAGGAATTAAATAACTCCATCATTTAATTAAATTAGCCATGGAAGGGTGATTGGGTTGGATTTGATCTTTTTGATTTGAACTATACAATTGAAAAAACAATTGCATAATTGGATTAATCCCTTTAGGCTTGAATTTAATTATTTGATTTCATGATTATTTCATCTTTTAATTTGATTTGAATTTTGTCCATTTGATTTGATCCATTTTTTTTGCATTGAGATGACATTTTAAGGCATTTGGCTAAGATTTATAGTTTGGAATGCTTGAGATACACCTGGTCAATTTTAGGTGTCTACAAATGCCCCTCTTTGAATTGACGTGTGAAGCGCATTATTTCAAAGAAAGCTTGATTGTCCTGATCGTTGATTCGATACTGATGAGCTTATATGAAATCCTGATATGAAAACTCTGATATGAAACCCTAATATGAAATCTTGATATGAAACCTTGATATGAAAATCCAATATGATGCTCTGACATAAAAACCTGATATGAAACTCCAATATGAAACCCTGATATGATGCTCTGATATGAAGCCCCGATATGATGCTCTGACATGAAACTCTGATTGATAAAGTTTGAAATTTTAATGCCCCAGATTTGATACAAGATATGATGCAGAATCCTAGTTTGATGATATGATGATGCCCCCTTGGAAATGAAATCATATTGATTGTAGGTGAAAGTTTTTGATGAACAATGCTGATAGAAGAAATCCAAGATGATTGCATTTTTGATAATAATGATGTTTGGAAAGATGTCAAACAAATGCCCCAGTGTACAGAATATGTAGATTAGGTTTGACTGGGTCAAAAATCTCATAAAATAGGTTAAAATAGCTTAAATAGGTTGAAAAACCCAAATTTACTATTCATTTTCACTTTTTACTATTGATAATTTGCTCTGAGTTACTGATGATTAATAGTGATGGTGGTCCCCATTCGAGAGCATAGATTTGAGCGAGCATGCAGATATCAGAGACCTCCAAACTATGGGCCTCCGGTGAGTGGTTTGAACTCTCTTAGTGCATTTATTTATTTTGAAATAGCATTTAATACATCTTTTTATTGCTTTCTAGAAAATTTTTAGCAAAATGTCATGTAAGATAGGTGAAATGTCGCGTAGGGCAGAGAAAATCTGCATCCGTGCTATGAAAAGCCATGTATGCGCAATCCTTAGCCACGTAGGAGCTAGGGTAAAATTATCACCCAAATTGTAATGAGTTGCCTAGAAAAACCCAAGTTTTTGAAGGCTGTGTACGAGTATTGAAAAGCTGCATAGGCATGTAAAAGACCACCTATTTGTTTAAACGCCACCTCCGAGTGGTAAAGAGCCACTTTTAAAGATTAAAAAGTTGCGAGGCTTAAAAATCTGCGTACACTAAGTTAAGTGTCGCCTACCATAAAATTGGAAATTTGAAATAGAAAAAAGATGAACTCAGTGTGATTGATCGTCCAGATGACCTAATTAGATTCCAAGCTAGAAAATGTTCATCCAGAATGTCACGTAGTGTTTAGAATATTAGAAAATTCATAATGATGAATGTTTGATAGGTCAATCAGATATGATTAAAAATGATTACAAATTGTCCTTGTGTCTCATGATATAGAGGTTAGGAGCAATAATTTGATACGCTCAAGTTAGAGAAAAGATAGATTTAATGCTTTGTGATTGACTTAGAATGGTTCACCAAGAGAAAGACTAACATGATGCACTTTGTTTCAAAATGTAGGAACATTACCGCAAGTTGCAGGTACAGGGTGTAGCATTATGGATTTTTGATTTAGTAGATGAGCTTATGCCTCTTGAGTGGTGTATGATTGAGACATGTGGTCTCAATTTCCTATTAGATCTCCCTTATTTTTAGTTGAACCGAGGTTTGTTGATAGCTATGGCAGAGTGATGGCACTCTGACCATAATACATTTCATTTACCTCTTGGCGAGATGACCATTATGCTAGAGGATGTTTATAGATTATTGAGGATCTCGACTCATGGAGAGTGGGTTTATTATGATTCAGTATATGATAGCAGTGTATGCAGATGGGTGTTTGGAGATAACACCATTGCTGACAATTGCATTACTTGGGCACATTTTGCCTCATTTCCCACTTTACCAGCATTATTAGGAGCTGTGATTGGGGGACTACCTTTGCCAGATAGGAGAGGTCATGGTTTCACAGTCGAATGGGGCTAGATTTTAGAGGACCTGATTGCACATCCATGGAGTTTGGATTAGGGCTCTTGTGTTTTGGCTTAGTTATATCATGATCTTCACGAGATTGTTTATCGGCGTAGTGCACCTATTTCTGCAAGTTTGGTATTAGCACAGTTATGGACATGGGAGCATCTTCCTATTAGGAGGCCAGTTTTAGCTCAAGTACGGGCTCATGGTTATCCATATGCATTTCTATATGATGGCATGGTTTTCAAGCATCGCTTGGGCAAGGTCAATTTTTGGAGACATACCATTGATGATATTAATCAAGTAGTATGGAGGCCATATCTGCAGTGCAAGAGGTGGCAGGAGGATGATGACAAGTTACCATATATGTTTTCACCTTGATGGATGATAGGCCAATCACTGTTGGTCATTGAGAGATTTTTCTTCAGGAGAGTACTCTGATAGTTCAGCTAAGTATAGGATATGAGGGGTTTATAGGTAGGGATGACTGTAGTGATAGCTAGATTGGATCAGGTTATGACTATGCTATAGTAGTTTCTGGCTACTCTGGCTCAATTACCTACCAATGAGAGCACAAGTCAGGCACCTCCTAGTGCATTGGATAGAGCAGGTGACAGAGATCCTATTGGTGCATGGGGTTCAAGCACAGGTTTAGCTAGAGATAGATCAGGTGCCCCTGCTGGGTCATGAGACAAATTTGGACCCATGATATCTGGATATAGCATTAATGATGTATCATATGTATTTTTGATTAGGACTTTGATATATGGACCATTTTATTGATATACCTTTGATGTACTGTTTTATGTTATAAACATTGATGATGGACATTTGTCTATGATGATCTTTGATTCCTCCTTTGATGATGTTATGAGATTTACTTTTATGCATATCTACATGTTTCTATAATGCATTTATTTCTATTGTGCTATGGATGCAAATGTCTTAGAGTAGGACATAGATAAATGGATGCAAATGATGTTAATGCAATTTATTTCTATATGCTTTTCTGATTTAACCATGTATGGATTATGCAATGCAATGAAAGAAATACTTAGTGCTATGATAAATGAAATGCAACTATCTTTTTTGTTTTTGGATATATGCAATTTTAACTTTATGATATGCAGTTCTAAATGATGAAATGGATAAATGAATAACGATTAATGTTTCTTTTTCTTGCTTTTCCTCTTGACATGAAAATATAATGAATAATGACTAATGATGATGAATGCAAAGGAAAATCTCATTTTTAATGACTTGAAACCATTAAATTGATGAAGTGTTGTCAACTTTTATCCCCCCTTAAACTTGGAAAATTGCTAGAAAGACAAGCCATTTGAGAACTAAGCTTTGGAGAATGCATTTAAGCTAAAATGAAAAATGCCACTAATCTAACATGAAGATGCAATTAAACTAACATACAAAATGAAATTAATCTAACATGAAGAATGCGATTAATCTAACATGAAGATGCAACTAATTGTCCTTGAGGTTTGTGAAAGAAATGCAAACTGAGATATATTTTCATCATAGAGTGTTGTGGAACTAGGAGTCAATACAATCCTTACTGGTACCACTATGACCATAAGAATATAAATATAAATTTCCCTCGTTTGGTAACCCCTTCTAAAAAACCAAGTACAACCCTCACTAGTTGAATGACCAACTATGGGAGTATGAATACCGGTTTAATCGGATTCAATGTTGCAAGTGGATGTTGGTATTAAGATATGGAAAATCTAAATAACCAAGGTATCCTTTTGCATAAACAAACAAAGGTTAACCCTCCATCCCATATGAATGTCCTCTATGGTTCTTTGACGACCATGTCCTTAGACAAATTCACACAAGTTAAAGAATCTTCCTCAAAATAGTCACTCAGAAGCTTAAGAAAACATCATGTCTCTTATCTTTGCCAATCTAGTCGAAACATCATTGATTAGCTAAAAAGAACATGACTCAAAAAATTTAATGAAAAACTCATCAAAAATTCCAAGTGTTTGTGAAATGTATCAAGATTTTCAAATAAGAATTCCAGAGAATCTGATCATTTAGGGTGTGTCAATTTTTAATCCTGATAAAATAAGGCAATGAGACTCAAGTATCATATTATGTGATCAAACTATTTAGGGTTAAACAATGATATTCATCAAAGGTTCCAAAATGTCTCTCCTGAATCTGAAAATCTACTTCTGATGTGTGACCAAAATGTTGCACTATTGAATCTGGTTTGGTACCAAATCTATGATGTGTGCCCCCAAGTGATAAATGTGATCAATGTGAAACTTAGGGCAACTGAACCTAGAATGCGACAAAATGAAGCTTTGGGACTTTATTAGGGCAATGCAAAAATGATGAATGCAATGAGGATTTGGACAAGTGAGATCAGGAATTGCAATATGTACAAATGCAACTAAGAAACACCTAAGGGACAAAAGGTGCCTATTTCCAGGTTTTCACCTCTTGGGATTATTGCTCTTGTTCTCTTTTTAATTCTTTTCTACCAAGGTGCCTATTGCTAGGTTTTCACCAAGGCACTTTTTTTCTCTCTTTTAAATGTTTTTGGATTTTTGAATTTTCTGGTTTTTTCTCCTTTTTTTTGGTATTTTTTATCTTTTCCATGTACAAAGGTGATGCTTGACTCATCTGATACTCTCAACTTATAATCTTTATTCTGATACTCTTTCCTCTGAATCAAGTGTGGAACCTCTTAAGATGAATGCTATTGATAGGTTCTAGCAGTTAATCACCATCACAATCAGCCAATTTGTAGGTCCCCATTCCAAATGAAGAAACAATGACAAAAAGACCAAGCCAATTTGCTTCCCACTTTCCTTTCTTTTCTCTATCAGCCTGATTTTTCAAATTTTCTCTCAATACTAGATCCCCTATTTGAAATTTTCTTTGCTTAATATGTTTGTTATAGTTCCTGGAAATTTGATTCTGATACACTTTCAAATGATCATAGGCTTGAGTCTGATGTTCCTCCAACAATTATAATTGTTGAAGGTAGGCAACTCTATAATCCTCATCTGTTATTAATCTATGCAATGATACTCTGAGGCATGGTATTTCAACTTCTAAAGGAAGAACAACTTTGGCCCCATAAACCAAAGAAAAAGTTGTAGCTCCTGTCGAGGTTCGAATACTAGTCCTATAGGCCCATAAGGCTGGATTGATTTACTCAAATACGAAATAACAGGAAAGAGGTATTGCAATAACAAGAGATAATAGAATTGAAAGGAACCTGAAGGCCACGATGGAAAAAAAAAAAAAATTAGACGTAATTTCCACCCAGCGAGCCCAAGAAAGTGCTCTGATACCAGATGAGAGGAACCTCCTTACAGCAATATGGTGAGAATGCACGAAATAACAGAATATAGAGCAATAGCAGAATGCAAAATGAATCTATTGATCACGGGCCACTTTGAGTGGGTAACCTCCTTTGAGAAAGCTCAATACAATAAATTCATCGGTGTCCAGAAAAGGCCTCAACCTACTCTTATTTACTAAGTACGATCTAGAAAAGTAATACTACCTATGCATGTGGGATAATAAAATATACTCATGGGATGACTTACAAAGCATATGCGTCCAACAACACTACACTTAACAAAATAAACAGAAGGAACACACAGGTTCCTAACAGGATAGTAGGCCTACACCTTATCTTTAAGGCTTTTTATAGTAGATAATGAACACTTAAATCTCTCCTTCACAAGTATGGCAAGTTACTTCGAAAGGAATCAAGTTGTAATCAATTGTAAGATAAAACAACAAAACTGAATGCCTTGTGAGAATTATAAAGAATACTTTGTAAAATGTATATATAAATGAATGAATTGTAGAATATCTCAACAACATGAAACAATGAATCAAATGTCTATCTTCAATAACAATCAGATCAATGCCTATATCAACTTGAGTAATAGAGTCAATCCAACATTCAATCCTATGTACAACTTTGCAAGACGGTACTCAACCATCAACTATCTGACAGCTTTAGATGCAGAGAAGATTAAGGTCTATATTATATCCTTGTTAGTTCAAATGATTTTAAATCCTATGGTTGGGAGACTAGATGAGCAAGAGTCCATAAAAAAATTAAGTTATCACACACTTCCCGATATTCAAACAATGATATGAGACAATAACTCTTCTGCATAAGTAGCTAGAAGACAACAATTGAAATTCCTTCAATGATTGTAAAGGAATAACTGAATGAGAATTCCAACCTATAGCCAAGAGAGACATAAAAAACTTATCTTTTATTGATTATCAAAAATAGGTACATAAGAATCCATGTTCAGTTGTGATCAAAACTAAAACCATTTGAGAGATGAAAAATATCACCCCCAGACCTCTAAAGAACCCCCTCCTGCATTGATCCTAGTACCCTTATTTATATAAAATCCAAAGGATGTGAACAAGCTTCAGATCAATGCAACGGTTCATATCTAAAACCTAATCCCTATGATCAACAATTGAACAACCACAATTACAATTAAGAATGATTTATCATCCTTATGAAAAGTTATCGACCAAAGTGATAATATGATAAAACAATTCATTAATAATCTATTATAAATCTCTAATATCTCTTTAACTTCTGCAAGGTATATCAATGGACTTCTACATGTCTTTAGATGTTTCATCTTTCAATCCAAATCGCTTCATTTTCATTTTATCACCTGTGAAACCCTGCATGCAGACAATGTCGATGTATCAAATATTAATCAAAACCCTTAGTCGATGAAATAATAATATAAAAACATGTAAAGACAAATAAAATCCAAGTCATCTAATGCCACCCAGGCTTTTTGTCCTCTATATTTGTCAGAGACACGCGGCATCATCACATAATGGCTTGACGATTAATATTCGTGCATCTTGACTTTAAGCCATTGCACCAACTATCAATCTTCTCTGTCCTCTATCATGGGCCCAGGTTGTGACATGAAACACATGTCACGATTGCGCAATGTCTTGATGATTAACATTTGTGCATCTTTGCCTTAAGTCATTGCGCCTGCCACAGGATATTCTAAAACTTGTCTGATCTTTATCCATCACCTTTATTAATCTCATGGGCCCAAATCTATGACATAAAAAACATGTTTCTGAGGTGCATTCCCTTAAAGGTTAAAATATTTTCATCTTTTCATTAAGCGATTGTGCCGACCGTCAGATCAAAAAGTACTTATCTTCTCTTTACTTTAATCTTTAACTAAACCCTTGACTTCACTTCAACCTTGTGTTTACAAATCCCTCTTTGTCACTAGATCATAATATCATTTTCTTAACTTTGGTTATCTTATGAGATAACGCAACCAATGTAATCTCAAATTTGATGAAGAATTTTTTAACTACAGGTTTGGTTACGAGACAACGCGACCATCTTTAGATTTAAATAGGTTCATACTAAGATCAATGGATGTCACTGAGTCTTGAAGACATTTAAGAATATTCTCTTTCCTTATGAGACTACGCAACCAAAGGATATCACTAAGTCACTGAAGCATAAAGGATGTTTGATTTTGATCTGGAGATAACGTGACAACCATAGGATCAATCAAAATCAACAACTCAAACTTAATATCTGAATCTTTTAACTTAAACCCAAAATCATATGGCGACCACGTGACCAAAAAAAAAGATTAACTCTGCTAATAACTTTGAGTTATGATCAAGAGGCTACGTGACTGAAGAAACTCAGTGTCGCTAGAAGATTTCATAAACCCGTGGTTTATATCGAGACTTGGCAGAAATTGTTGGATCTACTTTTGCATCGATGGCTTAGACTAAGTTGCCCAATGATAAAAGGATATTCGCTCTACTTCAGAGATCATGTGACTAATGCATTTTCAAAGGCACTAGATAAAAGAGAATATTCCTTGTAGACATTATAAAAGATATTAAAATAATTCATAGACTGCAAAAAAGAGCCAACGGCTATATTTATGAATTCAAATATATGCAAACCATATAAAATACAAAAGATGATAGATTTAATATACTAGTGCATGAAATTAAACAAGATAAGTGCATATGAAAGGAGAATTGAAATGATGAACCATAAATCAAAATAATAATTATAAAAACACTTCCCTGAATTATTTAACCATTCAAAATTAACTGTAAATTTGGGTTCCACCAATGGCTCTTTCTAGAGATGTGTGTTCATACTTGGACATAGCAAGATCTTAGTTATCTCTAGATAAGTAGACCAAACTAGATACAAAGAACAACATGAAAGCACAAAAAAATGAAAAAACTTAAAAAGCAAAAGATGCAGGGTTAGGAACACTTCCTATTTTTAGGAGAAGAATGGTTTCAAATACTGAGCATGGGATGGAAATTCTTGAACATGACCCTCTATATCTTGTAACAGGTAACTCTTTTCTCCTACATTATCAAAAATTACATAGGGTCCGGGCCATAAAGCTTCAAATTTTCCATGCTTTCCCTTATTTTGATCTTTAGCATTCCACTTTAACACCCAATCTCCTTCTTAAATGTTTCTATCCTTAGTTCTCTTGTCATGTAATGTTTTCATCTACAACTACTTCCTCACATTTTCTCTTTGTGCATTCATTATAATTTCATCTAATTCCATAAGCTGATCCATCCTATTTTCCATGAAATTCATGTCTTCTAGCTGTTCTTCTCTGACAAATTTATATACAGGAATTAGATTATTCAATGGTAATCTAGCTTGCTTTCCATAAGATAATTCATAAGGGGAAAATTTAGTAGATTTCTTAACCATTGTCCTATCTTCCCAAAGTGTCATAGGTAATTTAGAATCTCATGCTCTTTTGTTATTTCTCAACATTCTCTTAATTATTTTCATTATGTTCTTATTACTTGATTTAGCCTGACCATTCCCTTGTGTATGGTAAGGGGAAGAATATGACATGTTAATACCATAATTAGTACAAAATTTAGAGAATTCCATGGATCTAAAACACATATCATTATCACAAATAATTTTGCAAGGAACACCAAATCTCATTAGTATATTGTCTATTAAGAATTTTATAACCACCTTACTTGTAGCTTGTCTACAGGGTATGGATTCAACCCATTTGGTGAAATAATATGTTGCAACAAGAATCTATTTATGTTGCCAACTACAAGCATTAGTAATCTCACCAATAAGTTCTATCCCCCACATTTGGAAAGGTTCTTCAGTTGACAAAGATCTGAGGGGTAATGCACCATCATAATTTAATTTCCCTAAGAACTTTTGACAGGCTTCACATTTTCTAACATATGTATAACTATCTTTAAAAACATGTGGCCAATAATACCCAGCATGAAGGATTTTATGGGTAGTAGTTTTTGCTGAAAAATGACCCCCACACTTTCCATCGTGTAGCTCCTTCAAGACTGCATCTGCTTGGTACTTGTCTAAGAAAACTAAAAGGACAGCTTCTCTATTTTTCCAATATAAATCACCTTGTATCAAAAAATATCTAGCTACTTGCAACTTTATTGTCCTATTTTGATTTTCATTTAAGATTTCTTGGCATTTCATATGTTTAAGGAAATATACTATGTCAGTATACCAAGGACATCTTTCAATACTTACCACTGATTCATCAGTGCTTACCTGATTTATCTGAACCACTTCAAGATTTGATTCTGCCATAAGTTTAGCAAGACCCTGTCCTCCAACCAACTTTGTTATTTAAATCTCCATATCAAACTCTTGTATTTGATTCACCCATCTGCATCTCCTACCTGTCACTTCAGATTGCTTAAATATATCTTTAATTGTTGCATTTGGCACATAAGCTATCACTTTAGGTCCTACCAAGTATGGCCTAAAAGGTTTTACTTCTTTTACTAGAGAATAAGCCTAATTTTCATTTATATCATAATTTAGCTCTGCTACTTGAAGGGTTTTACTAAAAAATGCTATTGGTTGTCCATAACCCTCATCATTTTTCTGTAACATACCTGCAACAATAGTATGATATGATGCAAAAGAAAACAATTGAAAAGGCTTTGAAAAATCAGGTGTCTTTAGGACTGGAGCTTCCTTAATAGCCTTCTTGATGTTAGAAAATGCCTTGATGGCTTCATTAGACCATTTAACATCTACACCTTTCTTAAGAATCTTAGCAATGGGCTTGATAATTTCTACAAAGTTAGGGATAAACCTTCTTACAAAATTTATCTGTCCAAAGAAATATTGAATCCCTTTAAAAATTTTAGGAATTTGAATCTTATCTATAGCTCTAATCTGTTTAGGATCTATTCTTACACCATCCTTTGATACAATGTGACCAAGAAGATTCCCTTCAATAACCCAAAATGACACTTCTTTGAGTTCAAAGATATCCCATATTCTAAAGCTCTTATGAATATCTGCTCCAAGTGATTGCAATGATCATCTTCCCTTTTGGAGTAAGTTGTTAAATCATCCTAATATACTACCATGATGAGATCAATCAAACCATCAAAAGACACATCCATTTCTCTTTGGAAAGTTGCTCCTGCATTGGTTAATCCAAAAGGCATTCTTGCATGCACATAGGCTCCCCAAGGAGTGGTAAAGGTTGTTTTATATTGTTCTGATTCTTTGACTTTCACTTGGTTATATCCTAAAAGTCCATCCATCATAGACAATAAGTCATTTCCAGTAACTTTCTATAAAAGAGCTTCCATATTAGGTAGTGCATAGTTATCTTTTAAGGATGATATATTCAAGTTTGTAATATCAACACACAACCTTATATCTCCATTCTTTTTTCTAATTGTGACCAAGTTTGATACCCATGTAGAATGTCTTATAGGAACAATTATTCCTGCAACCCTCATTTTGACAAGTTCTCTCATCTTAGGAGCTAACATTGGATTTATGGGACATTGTCTTTGTCTGAAATGCTTTGCATCCAACTTTAGAGGGATTTCATGCTAAAATAAATCCTCTCGATAGGCTTTAAGATCATCATATGACCATGCAAAGATGTGCCTATATTTTATTAACAAAATTATCAAATTATCTCTGATCTTGGGAGTGAGTATTTTACCTATAAATACTTATCTAGGAGTAAGATCATTTCCCAAGTTAATTTTTTCAATTTCTTTAGATTCATTACTTATCTTACCCCTTTTGAAATTTTCTTGATCATCAAATGCTCCTTCTAGTGCAACCAAACCTTTGGGAATTTTATTTTTCTTCAGTTGAACAACTTATTTTCCAAACAAGGTTTTCTTTCCATCATGGTTCTCTACATAACCATTCTAGTCTATGCACTGATCTTTATACTCGTCTTCATTGACTAAAAATTATAGGAGATCTTTATCATCTTCAAATATTTGCCAATTCTGCACATTGTCAAGAATTGATGGTCTTTTTTCATCTCCACCCGCATAATCTCATCAAAATGGATATCAATATTCTTGATGGCTACATTATCCAACAAGTTTGCAAGGGAATTTTCTAATCTTTCTATCCACTTAATTGAAAATGCATCAAATAATTCAATAAAATCCAAAACCAGATTTCTATACTGTTTTAACTTAGGATTCTTAGTGATGAATCTATTTCTAACTTGAGATGAAATTAATTCAAAGTCACCACAAAATAAAAGCATCTTAATACCATATGATTTTGCAACATTTAATCCAAGGATTAATGCTTCATACTCTGAAACATTATTTCTGCATTCAAAATTAAGTAAGAAGGAAAAATTTAAGATCTTACCACATGGGAACACAAAAGTGACCCCAGCACCATTACCTTCTTTACTACATGCTCCATCAATAGTCATTTGCCAAATTTTATCTTGATTTTCCTGCAAATGCACTTTAATGGGACTATTAATTTTCAATACTGGTTTAGTAATACTTACTTAAAAATTGTCCATTTCTAAATGGAAAAAAATTATCTTTTCTACCCCAATGTCTCTCTCGAGAATATACATAGATCTTGGTTCCCTATTAATTCTTACCTCCCTGCCATCAAATGGAATAGTAGCATAAGACAAATCTAGTTTGATATAACCACCTACTAGATTAGACCATTGTCTAGATAAAAGCATTCCATAATAAACAGGCACTTCAACAATAGTTATATCAGTTTTATATGATGTTTCAGGACAAGAAGGAAATTAAATTCTACATCTTTCATGATACCAACAATAGGTATAGACCTATTGTCCATGGCATAGAATTTCCCATAAGTTGTATCCACCTTCATTCCAAGCTCTTTCATGACTTCTGCAGGAATAATGTTTACTGTTGCCCCTGAATCTATCATACAATTCTTAAGCAGTTTATTGTTAATTATCAAAGTGAGATAAAAGGGATCTACATATGTTCCATTTTGAGAAATATTAGTTCCTAAATAAACCACATGAGGATCTTCATTTACTTCTCTTTGATCTGATTCTTCTTTAAAAATATTACCTACATTGGACAATACTTTTATAGTTTCATCTTTAAATTCAGGTACTTTCATTATTTCTAACAAAGGGATAGAAATTTTTACCTAAGATAAAGCATTAGATATAAAAGAACTATTATTTGGAAGAGACTTACTGACCATTGATTTCTCTTTTTACAATTTAGGTTCTTGATGAGAATTTACCTGTTGACCTACTTTTGCATCATCATCTTTGGTTCTTTTTATGTCAGGTCAACTCACCTTCTTCTTTGGTGTTTTGATAGATGGTCATGCTAGCTTTCCCTGATCAGCATTTACTGTTCTATTCCTCAGTTTTTAATTACTCCTTGCTTCTTCAATTTCTTCAATAGTATATGCTTCCTTTTCCTCATTTGTTAATCTTATGATAACTAGTGTTTTTCCTTGTTATTTATCACAATTATATATTATATTCAAATCTTCATGGTAAACATATTCTTCTTCAGAATAAATGTAATCATCTCTTCCCCACATTGGTTCTGATGAAACATTATTCACTGGAGGCTACTTCTCATCATTCTGATCTTCGTCTTCTTGAAATCTCTGGGCCACAACACAACCATCAAAGGAATGTGATAGATTACAAGCATCACATCAAGGATGGTCTTCCACAAAATGATTGTTTATTTTCAATGGATCAGGTGTTTCTTTAGTATAAGACTACTTTTTAGGTCTTCCATCTCTCCATTCAGTCTTATATGGCATTTCTTGTAATCTAAATCTTTCATTTTTAGGAAATGGTGGCCTGTCATTTTTAGGAAATGATGGTCTATCATTTCTACCTTGTTTTGCATTCAAATTCTTTAGCATATCCATAATATCTTTTAAATCATTCTTTTTAGTAACTTTTGGATTGTGTAATTTAGTATCACTTCTTTTATCTATTCTTCTAGCATCTCTTCTATTATTTTCAATAGTGGCAACAGCCTTGAAAGCTTGCTGCAATGTTGCAGGTCTTTGTGATCTAATCTCATAATGTGTTTTACTATCAAAAGTAGTTAGATAAAAATGTATCAGAAAAGAATCAATAGGCCTTATATCTCTTGGAATTCTATTAAGAACTTTATTAAACCTTTTATTGAATTCTTCAACTAATTCATTAAAGTTCTTTTTAATACTGGTTAACTCATGAGATGCAAAAGATGTGTCATTATGACCACCAAAATGTTCAATGAATTGATTTACAAAACTACACCAACTTGAAATGGATCCATCAGGCAATCCTCTATACCATTCAGCAGCATCTTTAGTTAATGATTGGACAAACAACTTCATAAAAATGTCTTCAAGGTTTCCATCTAACTCTTCAATAGTGTTCTTCAAATTTATAGTATGTTTTTCAGCAGATTCCACTCTATTCCCTAAAAATTTTGGAATAGCATTTCTCAAATCACTTGATATGGTATTTGGATATCCAACTATCCCACTGAAATCCAGTTGTCTATATTTTTCCACCACCATTGGAGCTCTTCTTCTCTTTCCCATGTTGTGTTGGTTTCCATTCTGACCTCAGATATTTTGATGATCCATTCCATGGTGATTTTGTCCACTTCTATGACCGTTACCCATTCTTTGTTGTCTAGGATTACCTCGATAATAGTTTTCTGCATTGTTTGGTTGTCTCCAATAATCATTTCTTCCATTTTTATTACTATTTCTTTCATATCTTCCTCTATTATGAGGTTCAAACAATGGATTTGTGCGATCATTATTGAAAATTGGTTCTCCATTTTTTCTATGAGGAGGATTGTACTTTGGTTTCCCATCACCTTTTGATATCTCCTTTTCTCTTGTCTCCTCTTCATCCTCAAATATTGAATCCAACTCACTTCTCCTTATTTCTAACTTTTCCAAGGATTCATCAAGTAACCTTTTCATAACTCTCAATAAATTTGGATTCTTTTTCCCATATTAAGTTAGTTTACTCAATGTAGCATATAGGAAATTGTCTTCTTCATCATATTCTTCTTCTATTTCTTGAGCTGAATTCTAATCATCTTCATAGCCAAAGGGATTTATAAATTCATCTAAATCATAATAACTTCCATTACTAAAACCAGTAGTCTCTCTATTAGGAAATATTTTATGTTCGGTATAAATCTTATCAGCAACCTCTTCCTTACTTCTTTTCAAACTTTTATGTGAGTCTAATTCAAATTTGTCTAGATGCAAAGATCTTCTACCCAACATGAATAATTATAATCAAAATTGTAGAGTCACCACCTTCTTGTCAGAAGGAAAATATTGCTTGTTGATCTTTTGGATTCTTTCTTCTAGTAGAGTGCACTTCAAACCTTCTGGTATGTCAAATCTAAAATTTTGAAAATTGTCCCTAGCGGAGTCACCAATCTATTGCTTCTCAAATCAATAGATTGGATTTCCTAAGGACTTGCCAATCCAATGATGGGAAACCCAAGTGATTTGGCCAACTAACAAGTTTAACCTCGGGGACAGGTTGAAACTTCTACAATTTTTTCTCTACAGAACCAAGGCTGGTAGGCCTACACCTTATCCTTTAAGGCTTTTTATAGCAGATAATGAACACTTAAATCTCTCCTTCACAAGTATTGCAAGTTACTTTGAAAGGAATCAAACTGTAATCAATTTTAAGATAAAAAAAAAAAACTGAATTCTTTGTGAGATTTGTAAAGAATGCTTTGTAAAATGTATATATAAATGAATGAATTTTAGAATATCTCAACAACATGAAACAATGAATCAAGTGTCTATCTTCAATAAAAATCAGATCATTGCATATATCAACTTGGGCAATAGAGTCAATCCAACATTCAATCCTATGTACAACTTTGCAAGATGGTATTCAACCATCAACTATTTGACTACTTTAGATGCTGAGAAGATTAAGGTCTATATTATATCCTTGCTAGTTCAAATGAGTTTAACTCCTGTGGTTGGGAGACCAGATGAACTAGAAGCTGGAAACAAATTAAGTTGTCACACACTTCCTGATATTCAAACAATGATATGAGACAATAACTCTTCTGCATAAGAAACTCAAAGATAGCAATTGAAATTCCTTCAATGATTACAAAGGAATAACTGAATAAGAATTGAAATCTTGAGCCAAGAGAGACAGAAACACTTATCTTTTATTGATTATCAAAAATAGGTACATAAGAATCCATGTTTAGTTGTGATCAAAACTAAAACCATCTAAGAGATGAAAAATATCACCCCCAGACCTCTAAAGAACCCCCTCCTGCATTGATCCTGGTATCCTTATTTATATAAAATCCAAAGGAAGCAAACAAGATTTAGATCAATGCAACAGTTCATATCTAAAACCTAATCCTATGATTAACAACTGAACAACCACAATTACAATTAAGAATGATTTATCATCCTTATGAGTAGTTATCAACCAAAGTGATAATATGATTAAACAGTTCTTTAATAATCTATTATAAATCTTTAATATCTCTTTAACTTCTACAAGGTATATCAATGGACTTTTGCATGTCTTTAGATTTTTCATCTTTCGATCCAGATCGCTTCATTTTCATTTTATCACCTGTGAAACCCTGCATGCAGACAATTTCGACATATCAAATATTAATCAAAACCCTTAGTCGATGAAATAATAATATAAAAACATGTAAAGACAAATAAAATCCAATTCATCTAATGCCACTCGGGATTTTTGTCCTTTATATTTGTTAGAGACATGCGGCATCATCGTGTAATGGCTTGATTATTAAAATTCATGCATCTTGACTTTAATCCATTGCGCCAGCCATTGATCTATTCAGAAAGATTATTCCTTCATGGGCCCAGGTTTTGACATGAAACACTTGTCATGATCATGCAATGGCTTGATGATTAACATTCATGCATCTTTGCCTTAAGTCATTGTGCCTACCGCAGGATATTCTAAAACTTGTCTGATCTTTATCCATCACCTTTATTACTCTTGTGGGCCCATATCTATGACATAAAACATGTGTCACTAAGGAACATTCCCTTAAAGGTTAAAAGACATTCATCTTTTCATTAAGCAATTACGCCGACCGTCAGATCAAAAAGTACTTGTATTCTCTTTACTTTAATCTTTGACTAAACCCTTGACTGCACTTCAACCTTGGGTTTACAAATCCCTCTTTGTTTCTAGGTAACAATATCATTTTCTTAACTGTGTTTATCTTATGAGATAATGTGACTAATGTAATCTTGAAGTCGCTAAAGAATTTGTTAAATATGGGTTTGGTTATGAGACAACGCAACCATCTTTAGATTTAAACAGGTTCATACTAACATCAACAGATGTCACTAAGTCTTGAAGACATTTAAGAATATTCCCTTTCCTTATGAGACTACATGACCAAAGGATATTGCCCATTCACTGAAGCATAAAGGGTATTTGATTTTGATCTGGAGATAATGCGACAACCACAGGATCAATCGAAATCAATGGCTCAAACTTAATCTCTAAATATTTTAACTTAAACCCGACATCAACTGGTGACCATGTGACTGAAGCAAAAGATGAACTTTGCTAATAACTCTAAGTTATGATCCAAAGACTACGCAAGTGAATAAACTCAGTGTCGCTGGAAGATTTTGTAAACACATGGTTTATCTTGAGACTTGGCAGAAATTGCTGGATCTACTTTTGCATCGACAGCTTAGACTAAGTCGCCCAATGATAAAAGGATATTCCCTCTGCTTCAGAGATCACATGACTAACACATTTTCAAAGGTGTCGGATAAAAGAGAATATTCCCTGTAGAGGTTATAAAAGATATTAAAATAAGTCATAGACCGCAAGAAAGGGCCAACGTCTATATTTATGAATTCAAATATATGCAAGCCATATAAAATACAAAACATGGCATATTTAATATATTAATGCATGAAATTAAACAAGATAAGTGCATATGAAAGGAGAATTGCAATGATGAACCATAAATCAAAATAATAATTTCAAAAACACTTCCCTAAATTATTTAACCATTCAAAATTAACTATAAATTTAGGTTCCACCAGAATGTTTGTTTGAATAGTTGGTTATGCTTTTGTCTTAACAAATTCCCCATCCATATTTATGAGGTTGATGAATGATGTGCTTATACCATTCATTAATTCTTTTATGGTTGTTTATTTGGATGATATACTCATCTTTATCAAGACTTGGTCTGAGCATTTGCAGCATGTTGAATAAGTTCTTTGAACTCTACAACAACACAAACTTTATGCCAACATTGAGAAGTGCTCTTTTTGTATGCAAAGTATTCAATACTTAGGGTATATCATTGATACTGGCGGTGTTTATGTTGACCCAAAAAAGATTCAAATAATCATAGATTATCCATCTCCTAAAAATTTCACAAAGCTTCACACCTTCTTGGGCTTATCCAACTTCTATCGCAGATTTGTGTTTGGTTTCTCACATATATCATGGCCTCTTAATCAATCACTAAGGGGTGGAGAACAAGAAAAATTTTAGTGGACAGAGGCAAAGCAACGAGCATTTGAGGAATTAAATAAAATATTATTTTCAACACCAGTACTAGTCCTCACATATCTACAATAATCATTCGAGATAGAAACATATGCATTTGATTACACTCTTGGTGTCGTACTCATGCAACATGGGAATCCTATTGCCTATCATAGTGAAACTTTTTCTAATACAATACGTAGGTATCCCACCTATGAAAAGGATTTGTATGCTATGTTTTAGGCCTTAGAAAAATAGAAACATTGTATACTAGTAAAGTAAACTATCATACATACGAACCATAAACCTCTTCAATTCTTTCAAACACAAGGGAAGTTGCGGAATGATAGACATCAAAGGCGGTCAGCTTATCGACAACAATTTCACCTCAATATTTGTCATAAAAAAGGAAGTAGTAACAAAGTGACAAATTGTTTGAGTAGGCCTCCAATTACAGGTTTGACAATGGTGTTGGATTCATATGGTCATCAATCATCCACTTGGAAAAAACTATATGGTATTGACCCTGGTTTTGCTAACATCTATAGTAATTTGGTAGAAGGAAAGTCTATCTCTTATTTTCACTTGCAAGATGGTTTGCTTTTTCATGTTGGCTATATATGTGTACCCACTGAGGAATGGAAGAAAATGATATGGGAATCTCAATACAGTCGTGTTGTAGGACATTTTGGTATTGGTAAGACTACTGCTATCCTTGAAAAGTATTTCTATTGGCCAAAAATGAAGCATTATATCATTTCATATATGCAATCTTGTGTAGCCTTTGTAATTGCAAAGCCAACAAACCATAAGTTGGGTCCATATGTACCTTTACCTATTCATGATAATCCATGGTAATCTATTTCAATGGATTTTATGTCTGGGCTTCCAACTACCAGGCGGGGGCATGATTGTGTATATGTTCTGGTAGATAGGTTTTCTAAAATGGCTACCATGGTAGCATGTAAAAACAAGATTTCTACACAAGAGACTACCAATTTATTTTTTGAACATTTTTGGGTTCATTTTGGTTTGCCAAAAAGCATTATTTCTCATAGGGATAGCAGGTTCATAAGCAATTTTTGGTCTACACTATGGGCTAAAATGGACACAAAGTTGACAAAGTCCATAATGTTTCATCCACAAATAGATGGGAAGAAAGAAGTGGTGAATTGAATTATCATTCATATCTTACACATGTATCATTCAAAATATCCTTGTACATAGGATGAAATCTTACCCTACATGAAACACAGCTACAACCATGCACTCCATATTACTATAGGGCATAGTCCATTTGAGGTTTGTCTTAGGTATCATCCATTGGCACCTATGGATGTATCACTACCATTTTTAAAACATGATAGTCTATTGAATGTTGACAAGGAGGTAGATAAAGTAGAAAAAATCATTGATAACATCAGACACCTACAATAGCAATTTCATGAGATTATGGAGCAAAGTAATTATAAGTATAAGGAAAGGCATGATAAACATAGAAATCCTCATCAGTTTCATATTGGTGACAAGGTATGGTAACATCTTTAGAAAGATCTCCTTCACAGACCAAAAAAAAATCTTTGTCCTCTTCATTATGGCCCGTATACTATTGTGAAACAAGTTGGTGAGAATTCTTTTGTACTTAATTTTCCATCATTTTTGGGACTGCATCTAGTTTTCAATGTGGAACTGTTGAGACCCTATTTTCCTCCTTTGTTGGACATTTCCCAATTTACTGAACACATTCAAGTTTCAGAATTAAATCCATCTAATAATGCTCTAGTCCAGTGTGACATGTGTGTGTGGTAAACATTTTAAAGACTTTGAGAAATCAGAACATTCCTCTTTATCGAGTGGTTCGAGCTGGTCAACATTCTCATCAAGGAAAGTGGTTAACTAAGGAACAAATTGAAGAAAAATTTCCTCATGTATTTCATTAGATTAGTGCAATGGGGTCCATTTCCTCTCAACAAGGGAGGAATGATTAGGATGGAATTGGGAAAATACTAAAATCCAATTTATCGGTATTTTCTATGTTTTAGTAAACTGCATTTTTGAAGGTCTTCAGAGAATTTTGGGGCCTATCTTCCTCAAGGAAGGGTCATCATAGTGTGACCATCCAAATTTGGTTATAGATTTATTGAAGACCTTTCCAACGGAGTAAACGGTTTGCAATTAGGAGCTAGAACTAGAAATTTGTGCCTTCTCCAAGTGGGCCTAATTTTTTATATAGTTATTTGATATTTTTTGAAGTTTTTAATAGTTTATTTGTAATAAACATTATGAGAAATCTTTATTTCAATTCCAAGAGGATCTAGTGACCCTTGGGATCCATCATCTTTGTATAAACTCCAATTTTGAATAGAATGGATCACTTTTTGGCTTGCAATTTTTTTGTTAATCTTCTGGTTTTTATATCGAACTTGACAATACCACAGGTATCACACCAGGTATTGTAATCTGATTCATAATTCAGATCATTAGTCCAACCAATTAAGGATTCCTAATTGGAACCCCATAATTCTTATAAATAGAGAGCTAATTATCTTATTTTGCAACCACATTCATGAGAAAAACATGGACCCACAATTTCTCTTTGAATTCTTATATTAGCACACCTTGAGAACTCATTTTGAGAGCCCACATTGCAATAAGAAGGAGACAAAAAAAGGAAAATTTCTATTTTTCATATTGATATGTTTTGAAAATGATTTCATTATTGTTGAATTATTATGCTTTCTGTTTATTGCTTTCTAATTTGTTATTGGGATACTAATTACTATTAATGATCTTCTTGTGGCTAAGATATTATTGTTATTTTAGGTTTCTACATACCAAATTACCCCAATTAAAAATACTAAGATCACATGGTGTGGAGAAACATAATAGGAAAACAAAATATTAATGTATATTTTTGATATCAAGAAATAGTGAAAACGTTTGAAAATGGCGATGGGTTGTATGTGTTAATTTTGGCCTTGTTAATCAACCACACACTTCAACATAGTCCTTCTTCATCAGGTACAAACAAGATTGAATATGAGTTATTCATCCTGCCTGCCTATGTGATTCAACCTGTTGCCTTCTATCTAGATGGAGTTTTTGAAATTTCTCTCAGGACGAGAGTCTCACAACCATGGACCAATCTAAGAACGAAGGATTTATCATGATAAGTGCAATGCAATGCAAGATTATACTAAGAAAATGAAATATGAGAGATTAAGC
>MU224038.1:307057-346678 GCA_018584345.1 Thuja plicata
AGCTAAAGAGGGTGAATTTAATTTAATTAAAGTGCTAGGACTTTATAATTAAATTAATTCAATCATAGGGTTTGTTTAGCCAATAGATATTTAGGAATTAAATATGATGTATGATTAATACAGGTTTAGGATTTTTTGCATTTGACACTCAGGTCGAGTAGAGTCATTGAAAACTCAGAATTGCCTAGTACAATAGGACTTTGATGATTTAGAAGAGTGACAAATGCAACAAAATTGATTGGGGTTGCAAGATGCCAATTTTGGGGTGTTACATGGGTGTTACGATGAGTGCTAGTCCAGGCTAGGGTCTTCATGTCCTAACCTCTCTTTGTTGATTATTTATGTGTCAAGGGTGATCAAAGGGTGGGCTTCTACATTTCCAGTGATTGAAGGTGGTCTTCTTTCTATGTTGGGGGTTTTTTTGTTGGGTGTGGGAGAGTTTGGAGTTGGGTTTGGTGTGGGGGAGTTTTTGGTGTTAGGTTTTGGGGTTTTAGGTGTTGGGATTTTTGCATAGGTTTTTGTTCTTAATGGGTAAGCCTTAGGTTTCCAATTTATTGGTGGTTGTCGGCTCCAAATTGAATCTTGGGTCTTCTACTAGAGTGCATGCTTAGCAACTTGAGTCATTTTATATAGGGTAAATCTCTATATTAAAAAAGGTGAATGGTTTTCATCCACACAACCATGATCATTCAATCCTGGTAATTCCACCTAAATCAATTATAGAGGACATAGATTATTTGAGCCGACATGCATTGAGCTATAAATTCCTTAGAATCTATATTTATTTGTCAGCAGTTGAGGCATGGATTCATTGCACATGGTAGGTTTAAGGTGATTTGAAGATCATGCTAGCTGCAAACAACTATTTCCTAGTTATCTTTACAATAATGATGGACAAGGACAAGGTTTTTTAGGGCGGCCCATATTTGTATAACCATGTGGGTTTGTTTTTCAAACCCTAGCATGTGAGGTTTAATTCAACAAAATAGGTCTTTAAAGGTTTTTATGTGGGTTTGTTTTCCAAGGCTCCTTCTTAAGTTTTGGAGAGAGGATATTTTGAAACAAATAATTGGTTTGCTTGGTAAGCTTGTTGCAATTTCTTAGCAAACCCAAGATAAAAATGTAATTTCTTTTTCCTGCATTTTTATTGAAATTGACTTAAGTAATCTATTGCTAGATTCTTTGGAAATTTGTTTGGGCTCTACTTCATAGATCCAACATCTTGAATGCAAGTCTCTCCCTTTTCATTTTTGGGTATGTCATGAGTATGGTCATCTTTAGTGCCAATGTCCTTAAGTTACTTATAATATTGGTCAACACAAAATTAAAATCACCACCTAAGATCCAAGGAAGATAAAGAGAACAAAGAAGGAAAGAACAATTTTCAAACCATAGTGTCCAAGAATTCAAAATGTTTAGAGTTGTCATCAAGCTACCTATCGTTAAAGGATCTCTTGTGGCCTCTCCCTTTGTAAAAATATTAAGAGACATGAAACCATCCATGGAACAGATTCTACAGTGTGTCTCTGGATTAGAATGCTTTTCATTGTTGGATGGCTATTCAGGATACAATCAGATCCTAATTAATGAAGAGGATCAATGCAAGACTGTATTTACAACCAAATGGGGAACCATGGCCTATCAAAATATGCCTTTTGGTTTGTCAAATGCAGGTGCCACTTTTCAGAAGGCTATGGATATGGACTTCAAAAGCCTCATGTACAAATTTGTACTGGTCTACCTGGATGATATCACTATCTATTCTAAACATGCAGAAGACCACATCAAACATCTGAGGAAAATATCTGAAAGGTGTAGGGAGTTTTGGATCTCCCTCAATCCCAATAAATATGTATTTTCAATCCATAAAGGGAATTTGTTGGGATATATTGTGTCCAAGAAAGGTATTACAGTGAAACCTGAGAGGATTACAGCTATTCTAGAGCTACCCCTACCATCTCACAAGAAGAATCTTCAATCCTTCATAGGAAGGATTAACTTTGTCAGGTATTTTTTGCCTAACATTATAGATTTTTTGAAGCCTTTAACAACAATGTTGAAGAAGAATGTATTTTTATGTTGAAACCAAGAAGGAAAGAACAATTTTCAAGCCATTAAAGAGGCTCCTACATTGTTGAATCCTAATTTTAGAAAAGACTTCATTCTATATGCTTATGGAGGCTCTGATGTCATTTCTGCAATATTGAATCAACAAAACTCTGAAGGATTGGAGTAGCCTATTGCTTTCTTTAGCAAAGGTTTAGAAGAGTATGAACAAAGGTACTCTTTTATAGAGAAACATGTACTTTCTATGGTGAAGAGCCTTAAAATTTTAGACATTTACTGACCATATTCAGGTAAAATTGAGATTCACTCATCCAAGTGTCAAAGAGTTCCTTCTTTCTAAGGACCTAAATGAGAAAAGAGCTGGTTGGATCACCAGAGTCATGGAGTATGACATTTTTATCCAAGTTAACAAGCTAGTTGGAGGATGAGGTCTTTGTGAGAAGTTAACAGAAGATGAAATTCCAAAAAAATAAGAACAATTGAATGCATCCTTAGTTGTGCATTCAACAAAAGAACATGCCAAGGCAGTAGGTTGGTTTCCTAACATGGTTTATTTTTTGAAGACAGGAGAATGCCCTACAAACTTGGATTCAGCAAAAAGAAGGTATTACAGATTGCAATCTATCCCTTTTGTGCTGATTGATGAGATCCTTTTTAGAAAGGATCATAATGGTGTTCTTTTAAGATGCATTGATTCAGAACAAGTAGCAAGTGTCCTACATGAATTTCATGATGGACCTTCTAGAGTTCATTTCTCTCCTAGGACTACTGCTTTTAAGATCATGAGAGCTGGATATTATTGGCCATCTATCTTTAAGGAAAGTCATGATCATGTGAGAAAACTCATGAAGTATGCCATGTTTGCAGGTAAGGAAATACTTGCATCTCTACCCCTCTAACCAATCAAGACATACCAACCCTTTGAAAAGTGAGGCATTGACTTCATAGGCCTAATTAACTCCCCATCTAGTGTAGGCCATAAGTGGATAATCACTACAAATGATTATTTCACTAGATGGACTGAGGCTATTGCACTAAAGGAAGAAAATGAGAGTGATGTCTTGGGATTTAATGATGACTTAATTCATAGTTTTGGGACCCTGGACTCTATTATATCAGATAATGCACTTGCCTTCATAGGAATAAGAGTCACTGAATGGGAAATTAAGAATGGTGTTTACCAGAACACTAGCTTTAATTATTACCCCCAGGGTAATGGTTTAGCAGAGTCTACAAACAAGAACCTAATCAAGGTAATTAAGAAGACTCTACAAGAGAACCAAAGATATTGGCACTCTAAATTGAAGTCTTCCTTGTGGTTAGATAGGATCACTCCCAAGGATATCATTGGGAACTCTCCATACATGCTAGTCTATGGCAAGGACCTTGCTACCCAACTTGTCCTCTTTAAAGAAGGAGACCCTTTGCAGGCAAGATATGCTCAGCTCATGGAGTTGGAAGAAAATAGATGCAAGGCTATGCAAACTATTGAGTTCCAACAGATGAAAATCAAGAAGATCTTTGATAGGAGGGATAGATCAAGTAAATTCAATGTTGGGGATATAGTCCTCAAATGGGATGAATCTAGATCCAGGCCTAGAAGGCATACCAAGTTTGACTCATTTTGGGGATGCCCATTTGTGATCACTGAGTGCAAGGACCATAACACTTTTCAGCTATCAACTCTTGAAGGAGAAGCCTGCCCAATTTTTGTCAATGGGTTTCACCTAAAGATTTGTTTTGAGCTTTGTCCATATTTTTAATTAAATTTTTATGCTTTTTGTTATGCTTTCTTGGTTAGTTTTTCCTTCTTTCCTCAAAGTGCTTTGTGCATCTAGTTGTTTTTGCTTGTATAGTCCCTTTGCTATTTTGGTTTGTTGTCTCTCCTCCTGGTTTTAATCCTCCTACCTTCCAAAATTTTTTATGTGCTCAAATGTAGACTCGTGTACCTAATGGAATGTCAATAAGGCCACTAGTTTTATATGTCTAACATTCTTACATTCAGTAGAAATTGCCAAAAATGTTACCCAAATTTCCCATCCTGTCAATTTTGGATACAACTAGACTAAATGAGGCTCCCAGAAGGGTAGATCCTAGCTTGTACTTTTTTGCACTGATTCTTGTCCTTTACCTGGCTCTCTACATGTTCTAGGTCTTGTTTTAAACCCTTCATATGCAAAAAACCCTTGAAGCCTCTTAAACCCTAACTCCTTGGTGGCTGTTATAATCCTTCATTACCTTTTTCACCACTTAAGGTTGCAGTTCTTTACATGTTTTATGTTTTCCATAGTGGTCACCTTTTATGCTTAGTCACGTAGTCGTGTTGTATTTCTTAAATAGTCATTTAACTCTACGAGTGAGCGAGTGAATGAATCATCGTGTGGTCACACAATCGTGACAGTCTTGAGGAATGTTGACTTGAATATGCGAGTGAGCGACGGGGTTATCATAAATTCTTATCTCTCACTCGTTGAGCTAAACCACTTAATATTTTCTATTGTGCGAGTGTGTGATGTGGTTTTTGTTGTAGGTTATGTATTTTCATCACTCACTCGCGCAGGTTGAAGACCAAGACATAAAAGTATTGTGAGTACACGATTAAAAGGAAAGATGAAGATCGATGGTTGTCCTTCACTCACTGAGAATCAAGATATATTCTTTCAGGGATGGAAAGTGCATGACAAGATGCCATGTGTTCCTAGTGGGGCCAGCTAAGGATAGAGAGTAAGATAAATATCAATCACGTTTATTTTGATCATGTGGTCGGCGTTATGACTTAAAGACAAAGTGATCAAAAATATATCCATTAAGTCATCATATCATTGTGCCATGTGGACAGTGTGGTCACCTTTATGTAGGGTCTTCATCTTATTAATCAATGATAATTTTCTATTCAATCTGACGGTTGGATTAAAGACTTGAAGCTAAATTGCTTGAGATCTACCCATTAAGCCATTAAGCCTAAGCACCACATGTATTTGGCGAGTCTGACATATGTTAAAAGGATATGATTAAAGTGCATAAAATTTATTTATGATTAAATAGATGGTGTGTTGGCTTAGCCTCAAGATGCAGTCAATCTATCCTTCAAGCCATCAATCCGTGGTGACATCTAGTATAGATGACATCATGGGTCCTGGGTTGAAAAGGGTAGTAAAGACACATAAAGTCATAAAGATCCAATGGGAGGTGTAAATCCTTGATCACCAAGATGAAGATATTTAATCTTTGAGGCATCACACATGTTTTCCAAGTGTCCAAAGATGAGTTAAGATTAAGGATAGAAAATTTTTCTCCACAAGTGTGCAACCAAGGGAGTTGTATTTTTGTCACTCACTCACTAATGGTTAGCAGTTAATAATTTTTTTGTTGTGAGTGTGCAAGGAAGGAATTTTCATGTCATCATTCACTCGCCAAGGCTTGGTAGTTAACAAATTTTAGACCATGAGTGAGCGATGTGGCTTATAACATGTTTCAAAAGGGTCATCACTCACTCGCACAGGTTGAGAACAAGAAATAAAATTTCAGCGAGTGTATGATTAAGAGAAGATTCAAGTAGCAGATTTGTTCATCACTTACTCACACAGGTTCAAACATGATAAAATAAAGTGTTGCGGGTGTGTAACTGAATAAGAGGAAGAAGCTTTGTCACTCACTCGCGAAGAAATTTTTGAATATCTGGTTGATGTTGCGAGTGCACGACATGGTGCCACATGTTTAGATCAGATTTGGGTTTGAAAATAGAATAAAGATAAAGATAAAGATCTATGGCTACATTTTAAATAGGAAACCAAGTCTTTCCTAAGCTGTTGATAAGAATATCTGCACCACTTGTGACCATTTATGTTCAAATATTAAAATATTGAAATATGTTTTCAGGGTTTCATGGTGGTGGCATGGTCTTTCAAGTTGCAAACAAGGCAGATGGATCGAGCCAACTTCTCTGCTCAAATTTATGGTGATGGGAGATGTATTCATGATATTATCTTATCTCTTGATATATTTCCTGAGTGCATTCATGAGCAGACTTGACTAGTTTAAGGTTTCTACATTATTTAATGAATATGTATTGTAACCCTAATTCGACCCTAACTGATCAATAGATTGACTACCAAGCCTGTATGCTAGGGGAGGTTGTATAAAGTAGTTTTAGAATATTTTTAGCTAGATTTTTTTCATCTTATGCAAGACTTTCTATGGCATCTTCTCTGCCCTTCAGTTTTCATCTTGTTGTAATTTTTGATTGAATTCTAGAGTATACAAAGGTTTTCTATGACATTCTCTTTGTCCTCAAGATTTTCTTATTTGTATTTCTCTTAGTTGAAGCATAATAAGTGGTTAATGTTAGACAAAACCTTGGAGATCTTATCCTTCTTTTGTTCTGCATCTTTGCACACTGCTGTGAATAATTTGATTTAGATGACCTTGTAGATTTTGTTCATCCATTGTCATTTTGTCTCATTCTTGTGCCTATTTGGTGGAGTGGATGTTTGTTTATGGGTCATAGTCTATGTCTATTTCCTTGGATATGCTATTTTTTGTGAAATCTTCTCTATCCTTGAATAGCATCTTTCCATTTCAGACCTCTCTATAAAATACTTATGCAAGCATGTCTAGGAAGTTGTGTTCTACTAGATCCAGGAACTTTCATGCTAGTTTTGGTCACTATGTTATGATTCATGTTACCTTTGGTGCATCACCTAGTAGGCTACTTTTTATTTTAGTATTTTCCCCTTTCTATTCTCCTTCTATACATTTTCCTCCCAAGTTTACTTTTCATGTTAAAATAATAAAAGTAGGCTATTATCCAAGAGGAACCAGCCTGGAATCCAGAGGCTTCACTTTAATTAGCAGAGGTCCCACAACCTAAAAGTGATTCCTACGTTATACTAGATTGTTAAGCTCAAGCACTTAGCAGGGTGCAAATTTTAGTGAATAACAGTTACCTCTAAAGGGATTCAAATCTCTTTTATGTTAAATATGACTCGTGAGGCTCATCAATTTTGTTGGTGGTTTTTTATGCTGAAATAACTAAATAGAAACCTTTTCTCTCTCTAATAAAATTTTAAAGATAATCCAAATCCAACTATTATTCCATGCAGTGAAAAGGACCAACTAACAAGCACTCATACCATGCTTCTACACTTTAGGTTCTGCCATACCAAGGGGGGATAACATTTAATACCTTCAAATAGTCTATGTGGTATTAATCAAGCAATAATCTCATAAAAACTCAACATAACTAGGAGATACTAGATAACTGGCTAATTACCCATTGAACGACAACCATGAAATGGAGCATGATATAGATAAATCACAACAAACTTAAAAAAATATAGGATGTAGTGGATTTTATGTTTATTCTTGGAGAAACATATATAACTAGACATGCAAAAATATGGATCTTATTAGTCTTTGATCAGTGTTTTACCCATTGGGTGATACTCTAAAGCAAATACAATATGCAGAAGTCAATTATTAACAAAGATTTCAGGCCATAAACACAACTATCCCAAACCCATACTAATAAAATCCTAGTGTATATCAAGATGAATCTATGTATTAATTAGAGTATCATTTAATTTGATCCTTAATCAAAACTCTAAAACAACTACATACACATAGATAACTTATATGCTAATGAATTGGAAAATTCGTAACTCAAAAAACACCACAGGAGAGATTGCAATCTGGATCTTTGTATTAAGTGTAAAGAATCATACTTTTGTATACAAGATGTAATCAGAGATAACCTCTTCAATAATATGCTACAGACCTTTCAACTTTATTTCAAATCTTGAAACCTATCTAGTACAATTCTTCTATATCCCTTGACTAAAAACTTTACAAAATGCTTATAATACTCAATTTTCTAGCCCTTTCCAATGATCTTGGGAATCCTTTTATAGAAGAGGATTGCAACAAGCCATGGATCAATTGGATAAAGGAAAAAATATATGACTCATACAAAAGACAAAAGCATAAGTGAAATGATAACCACTTTGTTATAATATTTTTCAAATGTTTTGTCTTCTGACTGCCTACTTCCTTGCAACTTCTTCAAACTTGTTCAGAATTTGTCAGGTGGAATTTGTTTCCTACTTCTCTGATGTAAAGATCTTTGTACCCGCTTGTCTTTTTCAAAATGCTGGGGAGAACTACCATATGTTTCTCATCACACAAAATCCTTTTCTTCTTGGTTGGTTGCATTGTATCTATCCTTCCAAGAGGTGAACACCTCATCACTTGGCCAAGGGAAGTTGATGAGTTCATCTTTCTCACTGCTCAATTCATCCCATTTGGCCTTTATTTTCTTAATTTCCTTTATCCAAAACCCAAAGTATGATTTGTCCTTTTCAATGATTTCAACCGTTTGAACAAACAAAAGTGTGTTCTCTAGACTAATGATGTTGTTAGTTCTGGTTGACAATTCGTCACCGATCTCATTCATCCACCAGGATTCCCTTTTTATCTTACCATTATTTCTGAATAAATTAGGGA
This sequence comes from Thuja plicata, assembly GCA_018584345.1. Lineage (NCBI taxonomy): Eukaryota > Viridiplantae > Streptophyta > Pinopsida > Cupressales > Cupressaceae > Thuja > Thuja plicata. Next base: position 315,626 of record MU224038.1, read on the forward strand.
ATATCTCATAACAAGTTTTTGAATACTCCTTTCTTAATGTCTCCACATTTTTAAGGATGATACTTCTCCTTATATCCAAATCAATTGGACTCTTGAGGCACTTATAAGTGGGAGTTAACACAATGTCAACATTATCTTCCTTCTTAGATAAGTAATAAAAATATTTCAATTCTTTCTTCCTTCCTTTCCACCTTTGCATAAATTGATCCCACTTATCTTTGTCTTCATTGAAGGAATTCAATATGCTCATAATTTTCTTACCATGTAAGTGAGTGGAGGCATGGTCTAGATCATCAAAAAAATGCAAGATTGTGGCTCTTATCTAATCATCATATCTTTGTTGCACTAGTGTTTTTTCTTTTTGAAATTTGCACTTTGTTCATCCCAATTCTTCCTCACCCCTTCCAGTCTAGTCCTTTCTGCTACTAATTTATATTTTTTATAATTCAAATATGCCTCTCTAATAGAGCCAAATGGAATGGGGAAGGAGGAAATTCAATGATTGGACTAGAGGAAGATGGTTTATTTGGGTCTTGTGTTATCATCCTCTGTGGAGAAGTTTGGACTGACTGTTGTACTCCTAATTTGGCAATTGTTTTATCCTTCTCCAAGGACTTCATCCTTTCATCATTACAAGCCTTTAGGACTATTTATAACTTGACTCTTAGGCTTTTAATTTCTTCCTCTTTCCTCTCTACTACCTTTAGACCAAATTTTTTAGACTCCAATATTATGCATGCTACTTCTACTCTGATAGTTTTTGCAACTCTTCTTACTAGTAGACTGCCTACCTGCTCAATCTGGGTGTCTTCATTAGTTTTTGTGTGTTCCTTCCTCTTCAGTGACCACATTACCAATGCAACATGGTATTCACTAAACTTGACTCCTTTGGATGCTTGTTGAGCCTCTACTTCAGTGGCATGCATGGTTCTTATCTCTTTTCTAATAGCATCAAACACTATGTCATCATCTATGTCCCATTCTGGCAGGATAAGTACTCCCTCTTTCCTGATTAACACTCTCCCTTCTTCAGGAGTAATCTTCTCAAACTTTTCTATCATTTATTTTTTTGCCTTAGTCTCAATTTCATATTTTTTTTCTATCAGGCTGGTCTTTTTGCCTTTGCTGACATTTTTCTTTGAACTCATTAATATGAATTCTCCACAAGAACTGAACAAATGCACTAGCCTTCACAAATTTATCATCTGATAAAAACTCATCACTGGATTTTTTTGTTATGGGATCTAGTTCCTTACCATCAAATTCATCAATTATCAAATCCATCTATATATGTTTAGGAGCCTCTGGAATCCCTTCTTGCATCTCCTGAGATGTTACAAAAATATGCCCTACATCTCCCATCTGCATTAATTGTTCACCAACTTCTTGTTCATCCATGTGTTAGGGGGATTGGTAAGGGGAATAAAAGTTCTCCAATTTGTGTCCCTCTTCTTCTGTTCTTTGCCTCTTTGGGAATAGCATCAATTTAGGTTCTACATTCATGGCCCTCTTCCCTTTTGAGGTAGAAACATCTTTATCATGTATTTTTGTTTCAAACTGGCCCCTATAGGATGTTTCACCCTTTTGCATTATCATACAGTATCCTTTCTTCTGGTGTAGCACATATCTCCCAGGTCGAACAATCCTAGCATGTGTAGACTTTCTCAGGATGGCCTTAGCCCTCTCTAGCTCTGCTTTTGTTACTCCCTCTCTCTTTTGATTTAATGTCTGCATGAAATCCTCAAATAGAGAGATCAATGAATCAATCTTATTATCCCCAGGATGGAATTCCTTCAAAGGATCATATCCTCTGTCAAAATGTTGTATCAAGTCCAAGGTCTTCTTCTAGGCCAGCCACTTTTATTTCTTAATTTCTTTCTCTTGTAAAGTGAATTCATTTCTGATGATGTCCTCTAGAAATTTAAATTGATGATCCAATACCAAGCACTTTGTCCTTTTCCTAAACATATCGCTTATGAATCCTTCAGGATTAGCACATCTTATCACTGATGTTTTCTTATGATAAGGTTAAAGGTATTTATGTAAATGTTTCCATCGCCCTTTGGTGTACAATTGTAATAGTAAGGAAGATGGTGCCTTTCCCTTTTCCTTTCAATGCCTCCTCTTGTAGCCAACCAATTTATCTTCTTATTTCTATAAGTCCTACCTTAAGAGGGACTTAATATGGTATTATATTTGGAACTCCTCTAAAAACATACACTATGAAGACTATTGAAATAGGGTATAAAATAATATCACCCCAATTATGTACTATCTCAATAGTTTGAATAAATTATTTTGGTCTTAAAAGATTAGATAAACATTTAGGGATTCTTGGATTGTCTGAGAACAATAAGGCTTTGACCCTAGAAGAAAAACACCTATCAAAGGTGATGAAATTGGCCTCTTTCCTATCCCATGACAAATATGCACTCCGTAGTTGGATAGGAATCTATTCATCATCTTTGACCCTCATTAGATCCATCTCTTTTTCAAAATAATCAACACCCTTGAATAGTATCATATGCATTAACATGGAATACCAGCCAAATGGCTTGGCTACCTTTTCATTTTTTATGCCTATTAAACCATGGTGAATCAAATCAACAATATAAGAGGAAAAATAAAAAATAATAGAAAAGTTTGGATGGAAAATTTGGACCATCATGAGCATATATTGAATTGGCATTTTTATTTCTTCATCCTCTCCAAAGATATGACTCAGGGCACTATACACACCTCTAGTCTTTGGATTGAAATAATCCAACTTGAATGGTTCTGGTGTATTAGGTCCTACCACAACCAAATCTCATATCTTGTTAAAAAATTCATTCAAGGGCCCACTTCTAAGGTAATTTCTTTGAGCCTTATATACCTCCTTGAATTGATCAAAATCAATATTCTCCATTTGAACAGAGGGATCATTTAATTGGAACACCTCTCTTAGTTCCTTAGTTGTGATTCTTACTAATACCTTGTCATTTATGTCCCTCACAACCCTGGAAACACTATCATACTTCTCTTCAATTTGGATTAATAAATCCATGTCATTGAAGACCCCAGGACTACTAAATTTCCCACATCAAACTTCCAGATGTTACTATTTGGAGCAAACGCATTCCTCTGGCTAAAATATACTTTGAACAATCCTAGACCAGGCATGCTAATTTTGGCATCTCTCTCCCATTTGCCCCTATCATACAAACTATCCCCAATTTTTAAATGAGGATGTTTTGGCATTATTTCTTTGAGTTTGGTAGTGTCATTTTCTGACCTAGTTAGTTGCTGTAAGAAATCCTCACAAACATTTCTCTCCTTATAATCTATTTTTCATGAAATTTCTCTTCTGGGTGCCATTCTTAATTTAGGGTTTCTAGAACAAAAGGTAACAACTTCACATGCAAAAAATCTACTTGCTTCACAACACCAAAACCCTACTACAAATTCAATTCACAATGTTCAACAATGTAGTCTTAGAAAAACTTACCCATTCTATAAAAGTTGGAAAATAGACAGCAAACACTGCAAATCAGCTCTGCTCTATTCACTTCATCAATTATGGCTTTCAAAAACTCGAATAGACAATCTTATACACAATCTCAACTCTACTTAGCATTTAATTTCCACTGAGATGGCCACACACTTCGCCATTACTTTCTCCTCATTTAAACTTTCATAGCCCAACAGTTCAGAAATTTTTGCTTTATCAGAGTAATCAATTTAAAAAATGACCATAGATCTCAGCCACTTTCTATTAAATCTTGTGGCTAGACATGATTAACGAAGAATACCATCAGTTTTGACATTTTTTTTAGGCGCTATGCCTTGATGAGTAGATCTTGATCATCTTTTGGTTGGGGCTTTATGCTATCCATCTAATTAACATCAACTTGTAGCATCTTTACATTCCTTTACAACACGCAACCCATGACCTCATTTATGCTATGTTTCACTTAAGTGTGATTCCTCAACGGTTAATCTCCTTACATCTCTGGCTAAGGCTTCGCAGTCACCATTGGATTCTTTTAAAACTGTCAGTGTTTTACTTTCCTTTACTTCAATCTGGGTCCCATCACTTATCCATGTGTCATGCTAGTGCAATACCTTAGAAGCTAAATCATGATCATCTTTTCTTTGAGGTTTTACGCCACTTGTCTGATCAAAACCCACTTGACCACATATTAACCTTACCACTTACTTCATAACTGCAGGCCCACAAACCCATGAATGACACATGGTGGTGAGGTGCAATGCCTTAAAGGTTATATGTTCTGCATCTTGTGATTGAGGAATCACACCAACTGTTAGATTTTATTTGACTTGATCATACGTTACTTTACCATCATCTTACTGACCGTAGGTTTAAACTCCTGAATAGGACATGTGTCATCTAGGCACAATTCCTTAATGGTTAAACACTTTACATCTCCAAGGTGAGGCAATGCACCAGCCACATGATTAGATCTAACATGAACACTATTTACTTTACCGTAACTAAAAAGTGGGACCCACTTGGAACATGTGGGAGAAAGGAGTAATGCCTTAATAGTTAATCTAACTGCATCTCTAGCCTGAGGCTTACTGCCAACTGTAGGATGAACTTTAAGTTACATCATCTTCACTTTATCCTTTATCACTGAGCAGTGCCTACCATATGCCAAGTGTCACTTAGGCATAATGCCTTGATGAATAGATCTTGATCATCTTTCTACTAAGGGTTTGCACCTATTGGTTGTATTTCTTGTTTTCTAGTCTCCCCAGAAATTTTTTGAAATCCTCAGTCTTTTATATGCTTAAGAGTTGAAAATCTTGTCTGAAATTGTTTAAATACCTTTGCAAATGATGATTTTAGCCATGAACCTAGTGAAAAATATCCAAAATCCTAAGTCCTAGGTTTTCCTATGTTCGAAAATGGCTAAAAGCCCTAATATCTCAGTCATAGTTTTATTTTAAACTTACTTTTTCATAACTTAAAGTCCTTGATAAATCATGTGCTTTTTAAAATTAGTCACTTTGTCTTGTAAAGCTTAGAGAATATTCCATAAAATCATGAGACTTAGTGAAAAGGCCTAGTCGCGTTATCTCCCAAGGAAAATAATATACCTCTAACGGAAGGGAAACTTAGTGCGGACTATCCATCTTGAGTCAAACCCAACGGTGGTTATGAAGTCTCTCAATAAAATCCATAGTTAGAAAATTATTCAGTGACACTGAGTTCCTTTAGTCACAAAGTCTCCTGAACAAACCAAAGTTAAATGTCAGTTTCAATATTAGTGTTGTCGCCAGGTCACAGAAGAAAGTTAGAGTTAAGTAAAAAGACATAAGACTTGGTGACAACCATCAGATGAAAGAAGATCCAATGATTGGTGCTAAGTCACTGTGAAATTTTGAAAAGTCAAAGGTGATCCAATGATTAGGAGATAAAAGGGATAACATTGAGACACATTTTTAACAGTCGCGTAGTCTCTAAGGAAAATTTAAAGTGAAGAATACATCTAGCGACTTGGAGATAATGGTCGTATAGTCCCATGAAAAATTAGGGTTTTCCTTTAAAATCTAGAGACTCGGCGTAGACCGTCAGATGCAGATAAGAAAAAGATCTACGGTGTTTAGGTTATCTCCAGATAAGTATGATAAGTGAAATTATTCAGTGATTAAGAGATAAAGTATAGTCGCATTGTCTCAAGATAAATTATGAGTTAAAAGGTTTTCTTGATGACAAGGAGATTACACAGTCGCCAAGCCTCTGAAAGGAAACCAAGGTTAATGATGAGTTGTTAGAAGCTTTAGTCATGGAGTCTCTAAAAGGATATGAGTTATGTGATTTGGTGACAAGGAGATTATGCAGTCGCTAGGAAGAAAACAAGAGTTTGAACAAAGACTTTTCTTCGGTGCCAGGATGTACAGTTGCCAACCAATGAGAATTAAGAGATTTATGACAAGTATGTTAAAAGGTAGCTGAGCTGTATGTGAGATAGACAATCAGATCGAATTTGGATCCTATTTGAATATAATAAGGGTTTTTTATGAAAAGCACTCATTCAAATTTTATTTCCTATCACTTTCAGAGGCTACAACTAGAGCAAAAATTGATTTCACAGCATGAAGAATTAAAGATAGAAGTGATTGAAATGCAATTATATGATTTATGCATTAATGATTTAGAAATAAATAAGGGTTACCACTAATCATTTCTCCTTACCAAGGGTTTGTTTTTCTCAAACTAAAAATTTTCTAAGTAACCAGTGTATGCAGAAAATAGAGCTTTTCGGATTTACAGAGTGAAAGAAGTCAGTTTTCAGTCCAGAATCTAGGGAATTACAATGATAATCAGTGCCCTAGATTAAACTGATTGACTCACATTTGGAAGGGAGTGATCTGGAGATATATTTTTTTTAATATTGGTGAGATAAAGTGTGAACAAAACAATGGACAAGATGAGTCAAGAAATGAGCATAGCTTCTACTAGTGGAAAAAGTGGTGATGCAGAAGATGACATGAAAGGAAAGAGGAATTACTCAGAGGAATTCATCACTCTATTTCCTGGATCCAATTAAAAAAGAAAGGTAAATGTTGACAATCTCGTAGATGATTTTCATATATTAGGGATGCCAAAACTCTAGGTTCTTCTAGTTATTCCCTTTTTAATTATTTTTATAAAAATAGTGATGAAGTTGTGCCAATTTAAAACCCATGGACCTATGGACTAGCCAAATTAGTAGTCCCTGATATATTTGTAGATGTTTATTTCATTTTAGAGATGGCCAGTAGGTATTATTTCCTAACCAAGACCATAAAAAGGGATGATGGAAAACCCCTAGTAACCCTAGATAGGAATTCATTTATGAAAGCGTTCAATGTTTGTCATCCAATGGATACGGAGATAAATTTGAAAAGTTTAGAAGCCAGGCATACAAGAGAGTCTGGTATTGCATCAAAGTTGATTCAGGAGTATCATGTGCCCAAAAGAATGAAGAATTGCATAGCACCTATCCCAGAAACTTCTCCCTTCTACTATAAAGACCTCAACTTTTATATGAAGTATATTTCCTATGCATTGTGCAGAGTTTTGGGAAAGGATGGAGGGCCTGAGAGAATAATTTCATATATCCTTATGATTGTCCTAGATATGCAGAGCCCTCATACTAACACAAACTATGATTATATTCAGTATATAATTGATAAAATGCATCAAGGGTTTATTGATATCTAAAACAAGGAGAAAGACCCCAAATTCATGCATTATTCCATATTGATGCATTTGATTATGTATTGCAATTTTCCTCTCATGAATTGCTAGTATTTGAGGCCTCAGAGGTTTCATCAGAATCAAACCAACCCAATACAATTTTGGTTCAGAGTGTGGAACTACAGCTCCAGGGAGTAGGAATTATGTTCTTTCTAGAACTCAAAAGTATATCCAATCCTCAAGTGTCTAGGTGTAGACAAGACTAGGCTGCCAGTGAAGGTGCTATAGTTGTTGAGGCCATGCCAATATGTTGATAAATGGCCAGGAGACCACAACTGGGGGGATTTTTATTATGAGAATAATTATACTTTAATTAGGGTTTATGGTTGTACTCACCCACCCCATATTCTCTGATTCCATGTACCACCTAGAATTGCAGAAATGGAGTTCATCAAATAATTGATTTTGACAGACAGGGAGCACTTGGCTCCTCATAGGAAGGGTACATTTACCCCTAGGCAATTCAGGATCTACAACTTCACAATTGGAAAAAGGGCAATGGATCTAGTGAATAATTGGTTAAGCCACTATAGGATGAATGTAACCCTGTGTAGATACATTGACACATAAGGTTTTATAATGAGTGAAAAGAAGCTCCTAACACCTACTATTCCTTTTACTAGAGAACATGAGCAATGTATGGAGGAAGACCTCATTAGAAACATAATGGAGGATGAAGAGGTCAATCAGAGGGCTGATAAATTTAGTGAACTAATGGATTTAGATAGACAAGTGAAGAGGAAAGGAATCTCTTTTGGGGGTTTCTTCCCAGATTTTCCACATCTGAAAAGACTTGATGCCATGATTAAGTCTTATAATCTGTTATGTAATCAACTTGAAGATACACTTGTTGTAAAGGAAAAAGGTCATAAAGGGCATTCCTCATCTGAATATAATGAGGATAGCGATGAAGAATATTCAGTTCCTAGCTCCCCTCCAATGGATCAGCCATTTTTTGAAGAACAGGCAGCTGAGGGAGAAAATATAATTGACCTAAAAAAGGTACCAGAAACTGAAGTCACTGATGAGCCCCCATTGAAGAAGCAAAGAATAGAAATAGGGGAGTCATCTCAGGATAAGAAAAAGGAAGATAAAATGGATAGAATTGGTGCTCTTATCACTGGTGATACAACTTATGATCATCAGCTTAGGAAGAAGATAAGAGCAGGAAAGAAGCTGCAAAAGGATGATGAAGAGGAAATTGAATTGTCTCTTCTAACATGTACAGATGAGGGATTGTTGCACCAAGAGAAATTCCTAAATGATGAAAACTTTATTAAGACCAAAGAATTTAAATAGTTTCTTATATGGAATAAGCAAAAGTAGGTGGGTGCACAACTACAATTAGCAGGAGGAGATCTAGTGATAAGTGAGGCCTTGCAAGTATTGTAGGATTATGATCCTGATTTGAAATAGATCACACCAGAAGAAGCTAGGCAACTAGTAAAGTCCAGTGGAATTTTATTGGTAAAAGGATGGGACTTAGCCTCGACCTTCATAATAGACCAAATAAGGAAGCAACCTGATGTCAAGCTATCATCAGAAATATAGGTTGGATAAATGATAAGAGGATTTGGATATAATCTAAAGTCCCAGGCCCTAGCAATGTGGAGCTTAGCTCCAAAGGATCAGAAGCCTTCCTTGTTGAAATACAAGAGAAAATGGAAGGGGACAAGATCATTTGGTCTATCCAAAACACATGAGACTTCAAAATTTCTCAATTTCTCACCCATTTTGCATAATTGAATGAAGCTAAGGTTGTCTAGATGTTCGAAAGATTTAGAAAATTGCCTAGTAAAACCAGTGACATAGTCAAGGACAAGGAATTGGGTCTGATAAAGATTAAGACACAAGAGAAGCTAGTAGAAGAATTGACACAAAAATTGCTAGATATGCCTGAAGTTGCCCTTGCAGAGCACAAAGAAGGAAAAGATGTAGAAATTCAAACAGAGGAAACAGAGCATGCTACAGCAGAAATAGAGTAGGGGGACTAGTGAGCATAATAATGTTGTTTTGGGTGCATTGATTGAAATTTTGCAGCATAGGATCAATGTAATAAAGAATAAAATAGATATAGTATATGGATCATATGGAAAATTACCAAGCCTGCAAGTAGAAGTTAATAATTTTGTTTCAATTTTGAACCCTTACTATGCTACATGGTCAGGAAGAATAGGATTATTTGAAAGGTTAGCATCTTTGCAACCACATAGATTAGATCTGCCAGAGATAGTAACCCGGGTTGGGGTTGAGATAGAATAGATAGGGGAAACCTTGTCCTTTTTCAAAGGAAAGGAAAATTAGATTGAGGTGAGGATTAATATGTTTGGGCCTAATTACAATAGGTTTGTGCCACCAATCAGATCAGAGGATAATCAGATCAAGCCACTAGGGGTATGGGGCTCAGAATTTGACACTGTGCTACCTAGTAAAGAGGTATATGTTTTTGAAAAAGGAGAATTGGATATGGAAAGATATAATAAGATTTTAGATGAAGTATTTAAAGAAAAACCAAATTTCAACAAATTCATTACAGATGTTAAGACCATTATGGATGCCAGGTAGGAGAGACAGAAGACCCAATTGGAAAACATATAGAGATTTGAATGGCTAAAGGAAGAAGATGTTATAGCACGCGATGTTTTAACAAAGCCCAAGAAGAAAAATACTGTCACTGTTGACTTCGATATTATGGATAAATAATAGGAGGACACATGGCACCTTCTCTTTGAGCACAGGGAGGTTAGCTATCTTGAAGACTAGTGTAAATTATCCTGTAATGGAAGTCACTAGGTCTCACAAAAAATATCAGATGCTATCCTGAACACATTCAGACAAAGGCACCAAAGATCACAAGAAGACAAAGACAAAATCAGATCTCATTCTTCATTTTTTTCCTTCCATCGCTTGGTTCTTTCTTGTCTTTTGTATTTTCTATATTTTAGGGTTATGTCTTAAAACCATCTAAAGGTTGTTGCATCCTTACTTATTAATGATTCCAAGATGGTTTTATCCTATAAATAGTGTAGACGTCCAAAAATATTAATATTATTATTAATATTATTTTCCCTCTTATTCCTCTAACTATTTAATTGAATCAATTAAACAGTTTCATTTATCAATAGTTTAAACACTATTCTAATGTATTTTATTTAAATACATTTACCTCCACAAAATCCCCTTTTAATAAATTTATATTTATTAAAATCCTCCATTTTCCTAATTCTTCTAAGCTATGATTTATTCAAATCTAACTTGAATTAAATCTAAACCCTAGCTAGGAACCTATTCATCCTACCCTACAACCTACCCTATTCCTACCCTACTCCCATCACCTCATTTCCTAAGCATGCTTCCACACCTAACTGTCCTCTAAATCATGTTTAATGGGTGATTCATAAACTTTTAAAAGATAATGGAATGCTCACCCACATGGGGAAATTCTCTCCAAAATGGGTACCCATTCCTCTTAAATTCTTTCTTACAACTTTGTCTCCTCATTTGATATATTGAGCTACTCAATATAAATACCAATTTTGACTTAAAATTGGCCATCTTTTCAAAGCCATGTGTCTCCTATGTGGCTCTTATGTGGATGCCACATAAGTTCCACTTCATCCACGCCTCTTCCTCTCCCCAAAAACTCTATAAATAGAGGCCTTCTCCTCACATATTTTCATCTCTCAATTTGCATTTTTATCATGCTAGTATTGTCTTAGAGTTTTCATATTTATTTCCATGCTAATGCTCTTAGATGTTAGTTTAATGCTTTTAATTTTTTAAATCATCTAGAAGTCACATGTTAGGCTCCTAATTTGTAAATAAATCATAGTTTCTTTATAAGACTTTCATATCATCCTTACTTTCATAAGTTTAGATTATCATTTTTGAAGAAGATTTGAGACTAGTTCTTCATACTAGTTCTTGAATTTTTCTTCTTGTTCTCATACTCTTGCACATTTGCATTGGGATCCATAGTATTTGTGTGTTTGATAGAGCACACTCACATCTAATCTAAATAAGAAAATCAAAATGAGTAGAATAGGGTGCTTTGTTTACTCATTTTTAGCTTAATCCAATGTTATTTGGTATCCTTGTTTGCTTTAATCTCTTACATGTTTTCTTGAAATGATATATGTTCTAACCCACTAATGTTTGCATGTTTGAGCTTGCTCCCAATAGGTTGAAGGATTCCATATACACATTCTAGCACGCCCGGTGGGACCCACATCCCTAAAACTTCTTGCTTCTTGTCTAATTCTTCCAAAATTTGTCAAAAATGTGGATCGGAATCTCTGAGATACACCTAGAGGCATTTACACAAATGTCAGTTCTTCCTCAACCATCATTCGGCGTCTACGCAAATCGGCATCTTCGATCTAAATCAGCATCTCCACCTGATATTAAAATTTTGACTTTTTATTGACCCTGTTGTCATTTATCAAGTTTATTTGTTTTTCCTACTGCTTTTGAATACTCAATTATTCTATTTTTTAGTAGAAGTCAGTTTTACAAGCAGTCATAATGACAAAATTGCATTAAAAGGAACACTCTCACTCTCTTGATAAATCATTAAGAAATAACAATTTTTAAGGGGTCAATTAGTTTCAAAATAGGTTTTTGGACACATTTGGAAGCTAATTATGAAGCAAGAGATAACTTATTGTGTCACTTTGTGATGTGTTTTGTGTTTGTAGGCAAATCAGCATCTACGAAAATGTTGGTTCATGAACCCACATCTACGCTACAAGAATCAACATCTGCGTAGAATCAGTGTCTACAATCTGTGAATTGGTGTTTGTGCCTGGTATAATAAGTTTCTATTTTCTAGTTATTTCATTGTCACTGTCCTTTTTTCAACCAGAATATAGAATTGGCATCTCTGCCCTGAACCAATGTCTGTGCTCTAGCAGAATCTTATGTTTGCTAACAAATTTTTGAGTGGTTTTTGTACTAACGCTTGTCAAAGATTACTTTTCAAACTACTAACTATTTGTTTGCAGCACCGCTTGTCAAAGACGCTAAACCGAAACTACTCACGTTGTCTTGCAGGTTGCCTTGATCCAAATTGACCAAACGATCATGTTTGTAATCTTTTCTAGGCACTTAGACTTAATTAGGAATATCTTTTGATTAATCCTAAGTGAGTGTTAGGGGATTATGCTCTCTTCCCTTTTTGGGAAGATCAAAAACCTAGACACATTTACTTGGTGTTAAAAAAATAAATCTTTGGAAACAAACAACTTATCTTGCATGCTTGTGGGGAAAACAACGTTGGCTAGGAGATCATGCTCTTTTCCCCTTATGGAAAAATCAGAAATCTAAACCCTTCTTGTTGCCAATCCCATTTACTTCCAAGTTAATCCTTTAGTTGGGCCTGCCGGTTGAGGAAAAAAACTCCCAAGAATGACCCACGTGAGAACGAGGTGTAAGCCACACCACTCCAACTCACATAAATCAAATTTACTCCTTGGGGTTAAAGCCTCAGGATTCGGTTGGCATATGGACTTATACTCGACTCTTGTCTAACTTAAGTGCGGCCTCACGGTCTCAATCACGTTTACATGACCACTTTTGTCAAGATGCTCTATGGGCTATATGCATGAATTATTCTTACGTAGAGATAGAGGATACAATTGAATGGAGACCCATATTAAACACTCTAGGCTTAGAATCTACCCAGAACACCCCCAAAAGGTGATAATGCTTGTGTAAGGAAGATAGTAACTTCCCCAAGATCACTCATACATTCGTACCAACCTTAGCATTTGGAACTGGATAATACGGCATCATGACTGGAGCCATTGCATGCTTGGTGATGGTCATATTCTAATTAGCTCTTGTGTGTGTACCTAAGCTTATGAGCAAGTATTTTCATGCTATGCCAAATTCCTTAGGTAGATTTTATGCTTGAAGTGTTTGAAGAAATTGACAAATCCAAAACACAAACGATTATCCAGCATTCAAATTTATCACGTGCTTGTATCCTTCAAGGTTGCTTTGTCCCTTGTCAGATTGTTTTCAGACACATGTTTGTTATTTTTTGGTTTTGATTTTGTTGAAATTGGTTCTTACCATCGAACAATCCTATTGAAAAATCAGAACACGATCAAGCTTTTTGCCTGATTATCAAAACAAAAATTTTGGTCTTTCATGAGATATGTCCTAAGAACCTTAAAATATTTATCTGAGACCAAGATCTACTTATAGGACATGCCCGATTCCAAGAAACACAAGAAAGTGAAAACTCCGTTACCATCCGTGCAAAGAGAACAAAAGAACACAACCCAAGAGGCTACCAAATACCAACACATTATTGATTTTGTTAAACAAGAAATCCATAAATGAGAACTACTTGAAAAAGTGATTTACAACAAGGTTGCTCATTTCATGGGAAAATATCGCCTAAACTCTGCTTTTGTTGTAATTGAAGAATATGACTAGTCGGTTTACCACAACAAACACAAGTTCCTCCTCTTCTTAAGCTCACTTAGCTTGCATTTTAGGACCTCCTTAGGTTACCATCTTTAGGAACACATCACACACTCATCCTAGCATTATCTTTCATTAATAAAATCAATCCTAATCAACCTAGCATCATCCTAATCATCATCCAAAATATCTTTGATCATACACCTCACTTAGGTATTGCATACCCCTTTTGAGTTGCTAAAACCTACATCTTAATCAAACCCCATCCTTGAAAGTCCTTAAACTAAGCATTGTTTTAGGATAATCCCTTTTGTCTTTTGCAACCTCATCACCTTGATCAAAAGGTTGGTTTTGCATTAACAAAGAATCTCGTCCGCCGAAGACCACAAGTCTATCTTAGGTAGATAATCATATCCACTTGATCCTACACTAGGGAAAGAAACCCTTGATCCTTGCATACATCAAGCCATCCTTAATCCATAGGAGTGCATCCATCATCCTAAGCACATCTTAATCCTTGGGTCATCATCCTTAGTTTCCCAGGTGCATCCTTGCATACATCTTGCATCTAATATTCCTTTAGGATAATCATTTCATGCCACCTATCACACGAGACACTAAGAAGAGGAAGAACATGGATCCTAATCTTGTCGCTAGCTCATCTAATCCTATGACTGACACTACAAACACCATGGTCACTTATGCGCCTCAGCCCAATGATCAAGTTGAACATATCTAGGTAGACACTAATGAAATTCCCACTCTAAGTGTCGTGGAAACTTTTATCAATCATCCAACGCTTGTCCACATGGTAAACGCCATGAGTGGACGTAACAACAACCAGGTACTTTTGGACATCCAAAAATAAGGACTTCAAATTCCACCTTGGATTATACCCACACTTGTTACATGACCTATGGCACCTCTAGGGGAATGTCCTTATCCCACCAGAAATGAAGTTTTTGATCCATTTCAACGAGCCCTACAAGTGGGAACCCTTCTTGCGCAAGTAGTTCATCCTTCCATTCCACCTTCCATCATACACACAACACCTACACCTACCTCGAGAGTCCCACCTCTTGATTCCACATCAGCAATACCCCCCATAACTATGCAAACACCTCTACAAGCCATAGCTACTCCTCTTTCACAAGCAATCCCAACATTCGTTGCAAACTTTCCATCGTCACAACCAGTTAGCACACAGCGAACCGCTATTCCACCCATTCCTACTCAACCCATTCAAAGTGCTACAACCAGTTCACAACATCAAAGCACCAAAGTATCCATGCTTATTCCACCTTTCTTCACCATAGGCATGCCACCAACCAATGTCTATAACCAACCCTTATTTCTGCAAGGGTCCACTTTTCCCGCTCCACCAGCAACACAACCACAACAAATGCCAATGGTTCCACCTCAAACATTGTTCAATCCAAATCCCTCCATACTACAACCATCCACAAATCCCTTCACCATACCCCAAATTCCCATCCAACCTATCCAACCACAACAATAGCAACCTATCCAACCACAACAGCAACAACAACCTATCCAACAGCAAAAGAAGCAACCTTTCCAACAGCAACAGCAGCAACCTATGCAACAACAACCTATCCTACAGTAGCAAAGCACCAATCCATTCACATCCCAAGTGCAACAATAGCCAATCAACCCCCTCGCAGTTGCATAGCCTATTTTTCAAATTACACAGCAACCACAACCACAAAACCAGGGGGAAAATCTGTCCATGGCACAACCAATGCAATAGTTTGCTAGTTCTTTTATCCAACCCGTGCAACAACAAAAAACTCATCCTACTAGTTACATAGCCATGCCATCTTCCACTGCATCACAATCAATTCCCCCTTCACAACAAGTTCTCACTGGGGGCATTCTTCCACAAAGCACCTACGTGGGTGTGCAACAAGCTCATCTCACATATCCCACGCCGCAACAAATACAAACATATTTCCAATAGTTGTAGCAATCTTATCAAATGCCAACACCTCCTCTGTTGCAATATTCCACTCAACCCTAGCTTCCACCACTACAACCCGTATACAGTGACCAACAACCACCCTACCAAACACCACAATATCCCCCACAAAATCCCCCATATTCATCGTTTGATCCATATCATGCACAAGGCAATCCTACAATTACGATCAACAATCCTCCCATGTAAATCAATCCTGAATGGGAGGAAATGAAGAATGCTCTCAAAGAGCTAAAAGCTGGGACAGAAGCCAAAAAATTCAAGTTCAAAGAAGTATGTCCATATCTATTTGACCGATCCATCACTACTATACCCTTCCCCAAACACTTTGAGACCCCAAAATTTGATAAATATCAGGGGAAGGGTGATCCTGTGAGTCACGTAAAATAATTTTACATGGCATGCCAAGAAGTGGCCTACAGCAATAAATTTCTCATGAGACTATTTCCCAAAAGCTTGGGAGGCACCACCCTTGAGTGGTTTTGCAAAATCCCTTACGGCACAGTCTCTACTTTCGTAGAGCTATCCAAAAAGTTTGTGGGCCAATATGTGCATAATGTTGAAAATGAACTCTCACTCCTTGACCTATGTAATTCCAAACAAAAGGGAGGAGAGAGCTTGGCTGATTATCTTTAGCGCTGGCAAGGGCTTACCACAAGGTTGTCTTACCAACCCCCTGAACAACATCTTATCAAGATTTTTATTAACAACCTTCATCCTAAGCTTGCTTATCACATGCGCATGAACTGTATACAAACTTATCATGATATCAGGATAAAAGGTATGGACCTTGAACAAGGCCTCATCAAAGAGGGTACAATTAAACATTACAAATAATCCCAGCCTGATAAACATAACAATAACCGATCATGATACTGGAACAAAAACAAGAATGTGGTCACAGATGGAGCCACTGACACCAAACATGTTTAGGTTGTGGTAGCTAGTCCTAATGTGCCAACTCAAAATTATCAACAAACACCAGTAATGTATCCACAACCTCCTCTCATGTATTAGCAACCCACTCTCATGTATCCTCAACCACAGTATCAGCAAAACATGCACCCTCAAGATGCGCCCATATACCTTCCTCCAGGGACAGCCCATCAAAACAACTATCAAGGTCCTATGAATTGTACAAATGCTATCTTAGTTCCTCGTGGACAACAAAGACCTCACACTTCAAATTCATCGCAATGCACATTTACCCCTCTGGGTAAACCTATAGATGTTATCTTCCGCAAGCTGGTCCAAGCAAACCAAGTCATATATCCTAAAACACATCCACTGTGAATACCACTATGTTAAGGGACATACCACTCTCAAATGCATTAAACTGAAACACTATATCCAAGATCTCATTGACTACAAGGAGATCGAAGTGGATTCTCCTACTCAATCATCGCCAAATGCAGGCCTTAAAATTTATCAGAATGCATTCCCTAAACACACTTCCGGTATAGGTCCAGGCAATCCTACTCAGTCCTCTAATCAAGGAAAAGGAAAACAAGCAGAAAGAACTGATCAAAAATATTATACCAATGCTTATATCAATTATCATAATATCATCGGCTGCATATCCCAAGTTCAGTCCTCTGTCAATGTCATTCATGTCAAGGGTGTCGATAATCAATGCGCAATCACTACTCACAGAGGAAGGATAATAGTTGTAGGTGCAGGTCCTGCCCCATCTTCTGGGACCCAATATAACATTTTGGAACACCTAGGGAATACTCCATCCCAAATTTCCATTCTGGATCTTCTCCGCACATCACCCACCTATCAAGAAATCCTTAATAAAGCTTTGCAAGAATCCTGTGTTCCCAGCGACATCAACCTCACTGATTTCCAAAACCTTTTTAGACACCTATCTACGTCCTGTGGGGTCTCCTTTAGACCAAAAAACATCCCCTCCAATAAAACTAATCACAATCTCCCACTCTGTATTGTTTTCATGGTTAAAATTTTTGCGATCAAACAAGTCATGATAGATAATGGATCAGCCCTAAATTTGTGTACTCTAAAATTCATAAAGTAGTTAGGCTACACTGAGGCTGAAAGCACAAATGATGTCATCACCATAAAATAATATGACAACCTGGAGTGTACCTCTGAAGGCACCATTATATTACCTATTCAAGTGGGCCCGGTTATCCAAGAAACTTTATGTCATGTTGTTGATCTTGACCTCCCCCTCCACCATCCTGAACTCTTAGACTGGGACCAACCAAGTGTCATACATGTTGACAAGTTCCAAAGTGAGGATGCGCTCCTAAGCTTTATGGGAGCAATCGAGCAAAGCAGTGACTGGGGGAAACACTCAGCATATGTCTACAAGCTGGACCCAAAGGCATACTTTCGGGAAGAGGAGAACTTTATCCGCAAAAATGATACATAAAATCAAAATAAAAAAGAGAAAAATTGATCTTCTAGTGAAAACCCCTCTGGGGCGCTATCTGATCATAAAAAGGTAAAAATAAAGGTTGTATCCTATGGTGAAAACCTCTCTAAGATGGAAAAGGATGAAGACTCTCCTCTTCCTCTTATCTAAGATTATAGGCCTGAACAATCATTGATTCTCATTGAAGAAACAAAACCTGTTAACCTAGGTACCAAGGAAAATCCTGCCATCACATATATAGTAGCATCTCTGTCAGAAGTAGAAGAAAGTGATCTTATCACTTTATTAAAGGAGTCCATCAACAAGTTTGCATGGTCTTACTCTCACATGTCGGGGTTAGTTCCCAACTTGGTGGTTCACCATTTAGCAATGGACCCAAACATCAAACCTACTAAACAAAAGCTCAGAAAGATGCATCCTAAAGTGGCACTACTTGTCAAAGTGGAGCTAGAAAAATTACTCCACACCAAGATCATCCACCCCATTGACTATTCTGACTGGATTTCTAATATGGTGCCCATCGCTAAGCTAGATAAATCAATTAGGATATGCACAGATTTCAGAGACCTCAATAAGGCATGTCCCAAGGATGATTTCCCTTTACCAAACATAGACATGATTGTAGATCTCACATCAGGACATGAGATGTTGTCACTCATGGATGGATTTTCTGGATACAATTAGATCTGCATTGTAGAAGAAGATCAGCATAAGATAGCATTCACAACCCCTTGGGGCACATTCTACTATAACATGAAAACTTTTGGCTTAAAGAACGCAGGGGCAACCTATCAAAGAGCAATGACTATCATTTTTCATGACATGATCCATAAGATCCTTAAGGACTATGTGGATGACATCTTGGAAAAATCAGTAAAAAGAGAAGACCACTTCTATGTTCTGGAATGTGTCTTTGATAGAATTGGACACTAGTGCTTAATGCTCAATCCTAAGAAATGTGTCTTTGGAGTCACATCAGGGAAACTCCTAGGGTTCATTGTATCTAGACAAGGCATTGAAATTGACGCAAAGAAAGTAAAAGCTATCATGGAGATGCCTCCACCAAAAACACTCTTACAGCTGTGCAGCCTCCAAGGAAAACTACAATCTGTGTGCCGCTTCATCTCTCAACTAGCAGATAAGTGCCAACCATTCACTCATCTCATGCACAAAGATAACACATTCAAATGGGATCCTCAATGTCAGAAAAGTTTTGACAAAATCAAAGAATACTTGGCCAATCCACCTATCTTGGTATTGCCTGTACCTGGTCACCCACTCATCTTAAACATTTTTTCTACTACCACAGCACTAGGGGAACTCCTTGCTCAATTGAATGATGAAGGCAAAGAAAGGGCCATATATTATATCAGTCAAACTTTGGTGGGTTATGAGCTCAATTATTCTTCTATGGAAAAAGCATGTCTGGCAGTGGTCTTTGCCACTCAAAAACTTTGCCACTACATGCTTAGTCACACAACAAAGCTCATTTTGAAGGTGGATCCCCTCAAGTACCTACTCTCCATGACTACATCTACAGGTCGAATGGCCAAATGTGTTATGCTGCTAAGTGAATTTGATATCCAGTATGTTGAGAGAAAAGCCATCAAAGGGCAAGTCATTGCCAATTAGTTAGCTGAAGCACCATTGGTAGATGCATATCCTTTGATAATAGAATTTCTAGATGAGCACTTGTACATGGTAGAAGAACAATCAACATGGAAAATCTACTTTGATGGGTCCTACACAGCTTGTGGCGCAGGGGCAGGAATACTTTTTGTCACACCTCAAGGTGACTACATTCCCATGTCATTCAAATTGGGATTTTCCTGCACAAACAACATTGCCAAATATGAAGTGCTAATTGCAGGACTCCGCATGGCCATAGAATGGAATATTACAGATATCAGGATCTTTGGTGACTCCCAACTCATCATCAAACAAGTCTTGGATGAGTATCAAACCAAAGATGACAAATTGATGCCATATAAGCAGATGGTTGACAAGATGAAAGAACATTTCCTCCACTTACAGATAACATAGGTACCACATCTACAGAATAAATTTTTTGATGCAATGGCAATAATTGGCTCCCTTCTTGAGATTCCTCATGAGTCCATGCAATATGAATTCTTAGTTGAGCAACTACATGCTCCCGCTTATGAGAATGATGAATCAAATCACGTATGTGTCTTGGTTGGTCCCCAGTCTCTGTGGTACCATGACATCCAAGCTTATCTACAAAATGGTATGATATCTCCCCATCTCCCTGCCAACCAATGGAAAAAATTTATCTAAAGAGCATCCCGTTATACCCTCGTAGCCAATACCCTATATCATCGAGGCTATCACAATGTACTCTCCAGATGTTTAGATGAAAACAAATCCGCCTAGGCTTTACAAGAGGTACATGATAGAATCTGTGGTGCCCACACGAGTGGCACGGTCCTAGCCAAGAAAATTCTACAAACAGGGTACTACTAGCCTACAATGGAACATGATTCTTGTGAGTTCATCAAAAAGTGCCTACCTTGTCAACAGCATGCTAATCTGATCCATGCTCCTGCTCAGGACCTTAGCCCTATTGCGCCTCCTTGGCCCTTCTCTTGCTAGGGTTTTGACCTTGTTGGTAAGATTACTCCCCTCTCCTCTGAAGGCAATGAGTACATAATCACAGCTACGGAGTATTTTACAAAGTGGGTTGAAGCAATTTTGCTCACACTCACTACTGGTGTCCAGATATCCAAATTCATCCTCTATCACATTGTTTGCCGCTTCAGCATACCCTCCACCATCTTCACAAATCATGGTACACCATTTGAAAATCAACATGTCAGTGAGCTCTGTGCTCACCTCCATATCCATCACTATTTCTCTAGTCCATATTTCCCGCAAGGTAACGGCCAAACTGAGGCAACTAAAAAAACCATCCTCAAAATCCTCAAGAAAGTTTTCAATGATACTGGTCATGACTGGAATCTCCAGATCAATCCTTCCCTCTGGGCATACTACACTTACTACCATTCTCCTACTGGCTCTACTCCCTATTCCTTAGTCTACGATGCTAAAGAAGTCTTACCAATTGAGGTTAAACTACCTTCCCTCTGAGTATCACTAAGAGGCCTGATTGATAATGAAGATTATCGGGTAGCACGACTCACACAACTGGATCTCCTAGATGAAAAGTGCTAGAAAGCTTATGATCACTTGATTGTCTACCAGAATAGACTCAAGAGGAACTATAACAAGAAGGTTCACCCACGTCAGTTCCAGGTAGGAGACCTTGTGCTGAAAGAAAATCAGAAAGTGGGTACTGATCACGAAAAGAAAGGCAAGTTTGAAGTCACCTGGCAAGGCCCATATGTTTTCACTGCATGCTTTGGTTCTAGGGCATATCAACTCTCCACCCTAGAAGGAGAATCATTGAATGATGCTATCAACATCATTCATCTCAGGCACTTCTATGCCTGAAGACTAGTTGTTCATTCCAGTTATCTAAGAAAATCCATAAAAAGTATAAAAAGTCCTAAAGAAAGCACAAAAATAGAGAAAGAAATTAGCTCTAAATACACCAGAAAATTTTACCTACAAAAATTGAAGGAAAATTCTATGGAAGAACCCAGAGCACTTGAAAGCACTGCAAAGCAGTCATGAAAAAATCTCTAAAAAAGTAGAAAAATGAAGCTGAAAAAAATGGTTGTCCCAGTGAAAACCTAGTAAATAGGCACTAAGGCAATATCAAAAAAATCAAAAAAATCAAAAAGATCCAAAGAAATCAAAAAGATCTAAAAAAATAAAAAAGAAAAAAAAAGAGAAAAACTTTCATCCAATGGTGAAAAATTGGCAATCAGGCGCCTTGGACAAGTATGGGTGATGAAAACCTAGAAACAGGCATCACACATAATGGACCATTCCATTATCTATCAAAATCTCATTTCCTTCCATCACCAGCACTATTTCCACATTCCCTATATTCCCTGGGTGTTCCATACGTACTATTCCACCATGATCTCCCTACCTTGTATCCTGAGGTTTTGTACACATAATCTTGTATATTGTTGTTCATAAGAGTCCTAAGCATCAGTATTGTATATTGCTTGTGTATTGAGTTGCTTCTTATCATACATTTGTTCTATAGTTTGCAGATAGTGCTCATTTGATCAACTTGCTTAGTCGCATCTTTATAGAAATAATTTTTGGGTTCTTGCAGCGTGTCTCTCTCCTCTTGAACTACTCCATCAGCACATGTACCTATCATGTGCATCAAGGCAAGTAACATGATCCAATCAAAACTTGGTAGCAACTTTGTACATGCTCACTGTAACTAGTCACTTGTACTTAATCCGCTTGGTTTGGTCCTTGTATATTCATGACACATCCTATCCTCCGACCATCATGCTAACATCATGAGTCACCTTCATGCTAACATTCCCTATCTAATCCTCCACAGTCCACCCATCTGGTTTATCAGTTGATTGTGACACACACCAAAAATAAAAATAAAAGTAATGAAAATTTTGAGATTCAAATGCCACACTTGTTCAACCTCAAACAACTCATCTTCTGAGTTCTTCAGTCACACTTTGCATTCCTTTGCTATGGATTCTTTTGGGTATTGAAAGCAAGGAAATTGATGTAGAGAACAACTGAAAGAAAATCCAAGAACAAGAGAACAATGATCTGCCACTCATAGTATTATTAGTTAGCTCATTTACAGTGTCTTGCATTCATTTTAGGTGCATTATTAATTCATCTTCCATTCTCAATTCACTTTAGAGTCATATTATCTTGCATTGTTAGATTCATTTTTAAGATCATTTAGGGCATCTTGCATTTTTAAGATCATTTAGGTCATCTTGCATTTTAAGATCATTTAAGGCATCTTGCATTTTTAAGACCAAATTTATAGCAATCAGATATTCCAACTAGAGCGGCTCCAGTTCATGATGTACTAGGTTCCCCTTTGTAAATCCATTATCAATTCATTAATTCATCTTGTATTGTTAAGATTCATTTTAGGATCAGTTCATTATCTTGCATTAATCATACATTTCAAGTTCATTTCATTTTCATTAATCATACATTTCAGGTTCATTTCATTTGCATTAATCATAGATTTCAGGTCCATTTCATTTACATCATTTTAGGTTCATTATCTTGCATTCATCCATTTTTAGCATCATTTGCATAATTTTAAGTTCATTATAGCTTGCATTCATCTATTTTTATCCTCTAAGTTCATTTTAGGTTCATTATAGCTTGCATTCATCCATTTTTAGCATCATTTGCATCATTTTAGGTTCATTATCTTGCATTCATCCATTTTTATCATCTAACATCATTGCAACATTTAGGTTCATCTTATCATTTACATACTTAAATCATTGTTAAAACATAAATCATCTATGCATATTCATAAAACATCAACATATATATTGCATATAGGAATAAAAGCACATCATATCCTACATCCACACACGTCAGTACATTACATACATATAAGCATTATCCATCCTGCATAGGTCATACATCATATATATACATAATCAAGTCATCCATATGCATCACATCTTGCAAGCATCAAGTGTCAGTCATCATGTAGTATGCATCAGCACATCATATAGATCATACATTCTAAGCATCATAAGAGTTATCATATAAAGCCATACATCATGAGCAGCAATAAAGTCCTCGTCATATATATATATATATCAATGTTAGTCAATAAAATACATCATGTGCACCTCAGTGCCAATATACATGTATACATATCAAAAATACAAAACTATGTGTCATATAATCCTCTGATTGATCATGATGGCGGCTGTGATGGCCACCTCCCTGTCCTAGTGGTGGACATGGTGGCATCCCCACTGATCCCTGCGATGCCGATGTCCTCACTGTGCTCTGAGACCGCAACCTCTCTGAATAGTCACACCTCTGTCCCTCAGGAACAAGCTCATGGTAAAGTTCTCTATAGTGGGCTACCTCCCTCCCTGCCCTGTTCACATCCCTGTGGGCTGCGAACACCTCTGATACCACCTGACCCACTCCACCTGCCACGGCCGCCTGTCAAGCAATGTCTCACTCTGCCCTGTATGTCTCTGTCTGCCTCACTGTTGCATCCCTCTCTGAGGTTAATGCATCAATCTACTCCATGGCCTGATCCATCCATAATCTCAATCTCTCTAACTCCCCTATGAGTGTATCTATCTCTATGTGTAACTCTCTGGCATCCTATGTCAGATCCACCATAGTGAACTCACCCGAGTCTACCCTGCCCTATAGAGTATCTAGTGACCCCTCTACCTTGTTAGCCCATGCCATCTCAGCAACCAATAATCCTTGTATCTGGGCTATCTCTATGTGTAAGCTTGCATCAGACACCACCGCCTCATCTAGTAACCCACGCAGTCTGGTGCACTCTATCTGCAGACTGTCTCGCTCTACAAGGACAGTATCATGTGTCTCCTGTGCCACATATCCTGTGGGTGGCCCCTATGGTCCTTGTACCTATGGTGGCACTAGTGGAGCCTGAGCCTAATCCTATGCCTGCACCTGCACTTGTGGTGGCACTAGTGGTGCCTGAGCCTAATCCTGACCCTGTGTCGGTGGAGGTCCTTGTGGCACCTGATCCTGTGCCTATACCTCTACTCAAGGTCTAACCCATCTCCGTGGCCTCCTTCTCTATCCTACTACTAAGCTCTCTGGGGAATCCCCAATCTCAGTCCCGTCATCCATATCTAAATCCCCTATCAGGTGCTTGTTGGCAGCCACTTGAGCTGGATCGGTCAACCTGATTGGCATATGTACAGCCCACCACGCTGCATACTCAAGAGTCATGCCTACATCGATCAAATTTGATCATGCCAAAAATTCCATTAATGGCATCTCTCCAAGATGCCCTCACTATTAGAGCATCTGTATATCTTCCCCAAGTGCCAACCTCCCTGGTGACATGAGGATGTAAAGCATCCTCTGCCACCACCCCCTGTTGTAGCCTGAACTACCTCATGACCCTAGATGGTCTATCTCTCAATCTAGTGAATAGTCCTACCTAGAAGAAAGCAATCAGTCTGCACATATGAGAGGTATAGGAAATCCTCAAACCCATCCTCTACCCCTATAGTCCAATCCATAGTCCCCCATGGCTCACATAGCCTGTAAGGGGTCCAGCAGAAAACCTGAACCTCATCCAATAAATGCCTCCAATATCTTGTCTGCCCGATAGAGGTGTATCTAAGAGGGAGCCTATATCTGTAGGCATATGGCTCCCCTGGCTAGCGCAACTCCTAGACTCTCATGGGTCAAAACATTACAATGTGCTCCCAGGCCCACACTAACAGCAACGTAACTCTGGTCCCCATGTTGCATGCCTCACGGTACACAGCCATGTGGAGATCATGGTATAACTGTCTGAGCATGACATATCCCCAATAGTAGGAGGACCCCTCCTCAAGCATCTGCACTATTTCCCATGACCATCCCATCCCAAAACCCTTTCCTAATAGGTCTGCTAGCATGTGTCCCCCAATCAATCCAGCAATATAAAGTGCTATCCAATGAAGCCTCCTATCCACTACTGCCTGCCATGGCATCCAGGTCCTGTAGGTAGGGATCTGCCTCATCAGCTATCTGAATGTGATCTCCATGTAATGATCGCTATCCTCCAATATGTACCGAGGAATCGCTCCTTAGATCAGGATCCTCAAAATATGCCACATGTCCTCCAAGGTAATAGTAGCCTCTTCAGTAGGCAAATGGAATGTGGTCATCTCACTGTGCCACCACTCGATCAAGGCAGTCATCATCCTATTGTGCACCCATAGCCTAGGCCAACAAGGCACATAGTCAAGTCCTACAATAGCTAATAGGCCCCAGTCCTCCTCTGTCAGCTGAGCCTCTAGCTCCATAGTCGGAGGCCAATGCTCTCGAGATCCCACCAGTGGAAACTGCTCCTGCAAAAGTTTCTAAGTACACCAGGTCAGTCATCTTTTCTCCTAATCCTAATCTAACCCTTCCCAAAATGGGGCATCTTTCCCCTAGGTCTCATGCCAACCCATCCCCGACCCTCTCCGGGTCCCTCTGTTTCTTCCCCCACGGTGTTTTGCCTTTTCGGTGCAAACGCTGGTTCAGGCTGAAAATTTTAGTTCATGCATCGGTGTCTCCGCCTACTCTCTCACAGATTAGCATCTTCAAAGATGCTAATTCAGAACAGACAACTCTATAGACACTGATCCTGGAATTAGTGTCTGCAAAGACGCCAATCTAGGGATTGGTGTCCTCGCAGACGCCGATTCGAGAACCGGCATCTCCGGTCCACAAGTTAATTTAGCCCCCATTAATTCCTATCTACCCCCCCAAAAGAAATAAATGCATTCCTAACAATAATTACAAGGTCATGGATAGTCCACTCACCGGTAATGGTCGCTCGGCAGGCCTCCCATGTGTCCTAACATGCTCACCAAGCTGTCCCTTCATCCTCTTGTCTCCCATTTTTTTCACTCAGAGCTCAAATATTTACTATTCACTATTCAAAAATGACCTTCATTCACCCCCCAGCCCCTCTTATAGCCCTTGTCTTCCCTGAAATTTTTGTATATATTGTCTTGGTGTACATATTGTCATGTTGTATAAGCCTCAACACGCATAAACTTCACCAAAAACATTTGAAAATCACAAAAATCCATAAAAAATTCCAAAATTCCAAAAACATCACATAAACTCACAAATCATGCAATAAACAATTCCTTCTTCCTGCATTGTCCCCGATCTTCAATTTTGGGCACGATTTGACACATGCAACTGCGACACTATTTTTAACCAAATCACTTTAGCGACTGACTGTCCTTGCGCTTCATCCTGTTCACAGCTTTTTCCACTGAATGTCTTTCCAAAAAATCCAATCACATCAAATCCTTGCCCGTCAGGATGCATCCTTCCGACGGCGACATCTCAGATCCTTTATCAATCCATCATGTTCATGGAAAAAACTCTGGACCGAATGACTGCTTGGTCATAAGGCCTTCTTTAATGATTTTATCTTTTTGTGTCATTTTCAACCTACTCATCACTACCTCGATCTACTATATCTTGGTGTGTGGTGATGGGTCAAGAGTGATAAATGTGTCTTTTGCAGTATGCTTTGTTTGAGTGTCTAGTCCAAGCAAAGGAACCTTTTCATCTGTGTTTTCTAACACCTGATGCATACCTCCTCTTGCAATATCAAAATTGGATGTGATCTCCATATTTTTCACATAAATGGATCCCAATGCATAATTAGCTGCATATAATTTCATTTGCATTCACATTCTTAGTTGCATTGTTAATTGCATTTTAGAAGGCTTCTCTTTATTCCCTCTCTCCCGTCGTGTCCTTTTTTTGATAAAATCTCACAACATTGTCTTTGTTGTGTTCTTTTCTCAAGGGGGCACAAACCTGTATCAATTGAAGAATACACCTTTGTCTTCAGCTTCTGCTAATGAAGTCAATAATAAGTCTAAAAATTCTTCAGTTATACCAATGGCAGCTTCTGTTAATGAAGTCAATAACTTATTTTTCTTGTCTTTGATGAAATGTCATTTGCGACGCTATGTCAAAGAGGGGCAAAATGTAGACGTCCAAAAATATTAATATTATTATTAATATTATTTTCCCTCTTATTCCTCTAACTATTTAATTTAATCAATTAAATAGTTTCATTTATCAATAGTTTAAACACTATTCTAATGTATTTTATTTAAATACATTTACCTCCACAAAATCCCCTTTTAATAAATTTATATTTATTAAAATCCTCCATTTTCCTAATTCTTCTAAGCTATGATTTATTCAAATCTAACTTGAATTAAATCTAAACCCTAGCTAGGAACCTATTCATCCTACCCTACAGCCTACCCTATTCCTACCCTACTCCCATCACCTCATTTCCTAAGCATTCTTCCACACCTAACTGTCCCCTAAATCATGTTTAATGGGTGATTCCTAACCTTTTTAAGGATGATGGAATGCTCACCCACATGGGGAAATTCTCTCCAAAATGGGTACCCATTCCTCTTAAATTCTTTCTTACAACTTTGTCTCCTCATTTGGAATATTGAGCTACTCAATATTAATGCCAATTTTGACTTAAAATTGGCCATCTTTTCAAAGCCACGTGTCTCCTATGTGGCTCTTATGTGGATACCACATAAGTGCCACTTCATCCAAGCCTCTTCCTCTCCCCAAAAACTCTATGAATAGAGGCCTTCTCCTCACATATTTTCATCTCTCAATTTGCATTGTTATTATGCTAGTATTGTCTTAGAGTTTTCATATTTATTTCCATGCTAATGCTCTTAGATGTTAATTTCATGCTTTTAATTGTTTAAATCATCTAGAAGTCACATGTTAGGCTCTTAATTGGTAAATAAATCCTAGTTTCTTTATAATACTTTCATATCATCCTTACTTTCATAATTTTAGATTATCATTTTTAAAGAAGATTTGAGATTAGTTCTTCATACTAATTCTTGAATTTTTCTTCTTGTTCTCATACTCTTGCACATTTTCATTGGGATCCATAGTATTTGTGTGTTTGAGAGAGCACACTCACATCTAATCTAAATAATCAAATCAAAATGAGTAGAATAGGGTGCTTTGTTTACTCATTTTTAGCTTAATCCGATGTTATTTGGTATCCTTGTTGTTTTCTTTGATCTCTTACATGTTTTCTTGAAATGATATATGTGCTAACCCACTAATGTTTGCATGTTTGAGCTTGCTCCCAATAGGTTGAAGGATTCCATATACACAAATAGATCTTATTGTAACATTTTGAAACATGATGGAATATAATTAAAAGGCGGACTACAACAATTTTGTCTGAGCCTCTGTACTTTTTGTCTATTGCATGTATTTTGAAGCAGTTGGACATTAATAAAATACATTGCAATCTCTTCTTTATATCTTGATTTGTCTCTTTTATTTATGTTCAAGCTTTTATGTGTTTATTTGTAAGGCATTTAAATACATCAACTGCAAGGTAGTTGTGCATTGATTTGTGAGGTCCTTCAAGGAAGGAGTAATTCTTTTAAGTGATTCCAGGAAGCTAGATATTGATGTTTAAGATCTGATAAACAAAGATATAGGAATGAGTGGATAGTTTGTAAGGCATTCTATCTAGGTTGCAATTATTTTCATTAGTCACCAAATTGTAGATTTGCATTCAAGATTGACTCTGTAGCCCATAGGATTAGGCACTGGTTTATACTTTTGCAAGTAATTGTTCAATCATCCAGCATTTAAGAACAATCAATCAATTACATTACATTTATAAGAAACCATACATTCATAAGAAATTGTACTCATAGATTATATGTTAGTAATAACTGGGAGGGGGGGTGAATCAGTGGATTCAAAAATTATCCTTTAAACTTTAACCACAAACCAATAAACCTCATATTATTAAGTCCCTACAAGATGCATGCCATGAAATACTAATAATGATTTAACTATCTGTCAGTTTTCCTTGTCTGTCCTTATTCTCCTTGATTACTGATAAGCAGTAAAACTATTTACTAACACTCAGTAAATATGCAGAGTATACCAATCAATCCATAAATGCATATGTGAGATGTAAAATAGTAAATTAATAACCATAAACACATAACACATGGATTTTAACATGGAAACCCTGTTAAGGGAAAAACCATTGAGAGTGGTACCCCAAATTTTCACTCTTTTGAAGTGAACCCTGTTAGGAGCCAACCCTGTTAAAGGTTACAAACACACTGTTAGGTGTGACCTTGTTAGAGGATTTTATACATAGAGGTTTTCACTTAGTATCAGGCATCTATTTTCTATCATCCTTGAATCAACCTCCTTCTTAGACTGTCAATAGGCTTTAGGAAACTCTTGCTACCATCCTTGAATCAGCCTTCTTCTTAGACTGTCAATAGGCCTTATGCAATTTCAATGCTACTTTCATGAATCAACATTTTTGGCACTCCTTGGGATGTACCTCAATATATAGAAGACTATTAAGTCCTGCTCTGTTAAGAGACTTGATGCTTCAATGGTTAAACT
Organism: Thuja plicata; assembly: GCA_018584345.1. Classification (NCBI taxonomy): domain Eukaryota; kingdom Viridiplantae; phylum Streptophyta; class Pinopsida; order Cupressales; family Cupressaceae; genus Thuja; species Thuja plicata. The sequence goes on from MU224038.1 coordinate 345,773, forward strand.
GAAACACTATGACCTATTTCTAATGCAACTTGAATTGCAGATTTTCATATCTATTTAAGTACATTACCTCTCTGATCAATGTATCAATTCAATTATTTTTTCTCCACACTTTCTGCTTTGTGATGTTGTGCTTCACTATTCGTCGGTGTCTATAGAATTCTTTAGCTCTTCTTCAGGTTGATTGATTAGGACTGAATGAAGTTCTTCTTCATCATTTTCTCTTTAGTATCATCTTTTTATTCACTCCCCTTCCCGTGAATGTGATTACAGAAATGAATTATGCTTGTCTCTTATATAGACATGATATTCACTATTTCTTGATTTTTGATTCTTGGTGTGAAAAACAATCCAGCCAATTTGATTTAAAGCATTAACTCTTGATTTATCTCGTAGTTGTCTTCTTACCAACTGTACAAATCTTCTTTAAATCAATTACTTAACTCTGGTCAAATAAAACAAATAAAATAACTAGTTAAGTCTATTCTTAAGCTCTGCCAGCTAGATATTTTGTCATTTTTTTAACTCTTTGTTCTGTCGATCAACTCTGTAGTTATTTGTCAGTGATAACTACCAGTTCCATTGGTGTGACTCCAGAAAGCTTCAATATCTCCATCTATTGGGCATCATTGGATTTTTCTCGTCAGGCAGCTCTGTTTTCAGCTCATCGAGCATCCTGTGATTTTGCTTCATTGGGAAACACTATCTTCTACTCATCAAGTGTCACTATGAATTTTTTTCTTTGCCTTTACCAATAATGTGCACTCTGTCGGTGTTGTCTATCACTTAGTGAATACTTGACTTTTATGCATTGTTGAAAGCATAATCTCTGTTCCATTGATTCTCTGAAGTCTTTGGCATTATGTACATGACCGTATAGATGATATCAAGTTGACATCAATGACAATA
>MU224038.1:365009-433304 GCA_018584345.1 Thuja plicata
ATTGTCAAAGTTATTCATCTCAAATGAAATCAGTCTACCAATTAAACTATCAAGAGTAACTGTATTGTTTGCTACTACTCTCATTTCTTGAATAGAAAAAACTCTAATAGCATATACAGGCAATAAGGTTCTTAAGATTTTACTTACCACTGTTTCTTCTTCAAGTCTACCTCCAACACCTCGTATAGCATTGACTACTTTTATTCTTGTGTTTTACTGTGTGATGTTTTCTCCTTCTTTCATTCTGAGATCATCAAACTTTCCTCTAAGGCTTTCTCCCTTGGCTCTCAGAATATTTGTATCACCTCCATGTACAATTTTCACTTTGTCCCACATTTTCTTTGTAGTTTTGCAATCCTTGACATCTTCAAATTCAGCATCAGAGAGTGAGGAAGAAAGCTCTATAACCAAACAGTTATTCTCATGCTTCTCTCTCAATTGATCTACTATAAATACTCCTGTAGGAAACACATATTAAATATCTAAGTATTGAGTAACATCATTACCAATACCTGATAAGTGGAGTCTTATCCTGCTTTGCCATGAAGAAAAGTTATCTTTGTTCAACTTAGGCACATCTCATCTGTTCATCTTGTGATCTTTACTTAGGTCTTGAAACCTTCCTTCTAAGCACACAAGCTGTGATACCAATTGTTAGTAATAACTGAGAGGGGGGGTGAATCAGTGGCTTCAAAAATTATCCTTTAAACTTTAACCACCAATCAATAGACCTTAGATTATTAAGTTCCTACAAGATACATGCCATGAAATACTAATAATGATTTAACTATCTGTCAGTTTTCCTTGTCTGTTCTTATTCTCCTTGATTACAGATAAGTAGTAAAACTATTTACTGACACTTAGTAAATATGCAGAGTATACCAATCAATCCAGAAATGCATATGTGAAATGTAAAATAGTAAAGTAATAACCATACACACATAACACATGGATTTTAATGTGGAAACCCTGTTAAGGGAAAACCACTGGGACCGGTACCCCAAATTTTCACTCTTCTAAAGTGAGCCCTATTAGGAGCCAACCCTGTTAAAGGTTACAAATACACTGTTAGGTGTGACCTTGTTAGAGGATTTTATACATAGAGGTTTTCACTTAGTTTCGGGCATCTATTTGCTACCATCCTTGAATCAGCCTCCTTCTTAGACTATCAATAGGCTTTAGGAAAGTCTTGCTACCATCCTTGAATCAGCCTTCTTCTTAGACTGTCAATAGGATTTATGCAATTTCAATGCTACTTTGATGAATCAACCTTTTTGGCACTCCTTGGGATGTACCTCAATATATAGAAGACCGTTAAGTCCTGCTCTATTAAGAGACTTGATGCTTCAATGGTTAAACTAAAACACTATGACATGTTTCTAATACAACTTGAATTATAGATTTTTAGATCTCTTTAATTACATTACCTCTCTAATCAATGTATTAATTCAATTCTTTGTGCTCCACACTTTCTACTCTATGATATTGTGATTCACTATTTGTCGGTGTCTACGGAATTCTTTAGCTCTTCTTCAGCTTGATTGATCATGACTAAATGAAGTTCTTCTTCATCAGTTTCTCTTTAGCATCCTCTTTCTATTCACTCCCCTTCCCGTGAATATGATTACAGAAATAAATTATGTTTGTCTCTTATATAGACATGATATTCACTATTTCTTGATTCTTGATTCTTGGCATGAAAAACAATCCAGCCAATTTGATTTAAAGCATTAACTCCTGATTTATCTCATAGTTATCTTCTTGCCAACTGTACAAATCTTCTTTAAATCAATTACTTAACTCTAGTCAAATAAAACAACTAGTTAAGTCTATCCTTAAGCTCTGCCAACTAGATATTTTTTCATTTTCTGAACTCTCTATTCTGTCAGTCAACTCTCCACTTAGTCGTCGGTGATAACTGCGAGTTCTGTCAGTGTGACTCCAGTCATCTTTGGGATCTCCGTCCGTCGGGCATCATTGGATTTTTCTCATCGGGCAGCTCTATTTTTAGCTCATTGGGCATCCATTGATTTTTCTTTGTTAGGAAACACTCTCTTCTGCTCATTGGGTATCACTATAACTTTTGTTCTTTGCCTTTACCAATAGTGTGCACTCCGTTGATGTTGTCTATCACTTAGTGAATACCTGAATTTTATGCATTGCTGAAAGCATAATCTCTATTCCATTGATTCTCTAAAGTCTTTTACATTATGTACATGACCGTACAAATGATATCAAGTTGATATCAATGATAATACAAACCATTAACTGATTTAATGTCTTGCATCATCTTCAAATTAACATTATCAAACATTCAATCAGTTACATGTCATCAGTATACAATTCAAGTCTGTTGATTCCTTCAAGAGAGAATAAAATAGGTTTCCCCTCCTAAGTTTAGAAGAAATGTAAAAGGAAGAAGGATGAGAATCCTTATTGCATTAGTATTTGCTATTGTAAAGATAATAGTTTGGCTTATTAAGCTCTGTATTAGATTGTTGATAGTCATTTGCATAGTTATCTACTTTACAGGAAAATTCATTTAGATAGTTAGTAAGAAGGCATAATCCACTATAATTAGATATTGTAAATCAGTAATCATTCAAAGGTAATACCTGCCTACGTCAGTGGATCTCAAAAAAGAAGGAGGATCTTATCCAATCCTCATAAATTAGGCTTTTCTTGCATATAGAATATTGGAAATATACAAGAGAAAGTATTTATACTGGTTTTAAAGGATACTTGCAAGAAAAATCACTAACAATGCCAACCACACAATCAAGTCTAACATGCTTGCCTTTTACTTTGACTTCTCTTACTTCATCCGGACCCACTGGGATAGATGTCACACATAGGTGCAATGCCTTGAATGGTAGATCAAATGCATCTTGAGATTAAGGCAATGCTTTGTCCATCAGATCAAATTGGAGTTGCATGACACATGATGTAAAAATAAAAAGGCCCGTGTGCATCTAGACTTAGGATAAATAAGTAAAGTGTTAGGTCTTTAGGATAAACAAAAGTATGGCCCCGCTTGATGATAAAATAAACACATGGGTTCATCAAACTTTAAGTGACACATAAAGTAACTCAAAATTAGAACAAGCCCTAGCACCTTAGGTTTTTATATCAATGACCTAAATATTGAAAACACAACCACTAGGGTTTTAAAATAATAAAAAACCTAGCTTAAATCTTTGAAACACATGACTTATCAGTTGGGCTGAACAAATCATGTAGCCCTAACAACAGCTCTAATTGGGGATGAATGCTTCTTGTAGGCATTGGAAGATCCTAGAATCTCAGGTGGAAGTAGACCAAACTTAGAGAAAGATGCTAACCTACTCACACAACATAAACTAAAAACCACTGTAGAAACAGAAAACAACCAACTGCAAGAGAACAAACTATATACACAACTTATTGTTCATGGATAATTAGACTTCATGACAAGTATAATTTTAAGAATTGTCCATGAACTGGCAATTCCAAAATGTTTTCAGTCAGATCTTTCAATAAATAAGAGTTTTGTCCATACCTCTCATAGATGACATATGGTCCCAACCAAATTGGATTAAATTTTCTATGTTTACCCTTATCCTCCAATTTAGCATTCCACATTAACACGTAGTCTCTAATACTGAATTGCCTTGGCACTACCTTTTTGTCATACAAGTTCTTGACTTGTAATTGAAGCTTAGCATTTTTTTACAAAATCTTCCCTCTTGGTCTCATCTAACTCAATCAAGTCATCAATTCTTAATTGCATGTCACTATCAATGTCATCATCATATAATTGCACAAACTTGTACATTTGCATTAAATTATTTTGAGGAAATCTTACCTGAATCCCATACACCAAGTCAAAAGGAGCACATCCTATTGCCTTTTTACTTGTCACTCTGTCTGCCCAAATAGCCATTGTCAACTTTGAGTCTCATTCCTTCTTATTTTTATCCAAGACTCTTTTAATGATCTTAAGCAAACTTTTATTGGTAGATTCTTCTTGACCATTTCCTTGTGGGTGGTAGGGTGAAGAGTAGAATGTTTGAATACCATATTCAGAACAAAAATTAATATATTCTTCAGACCTAAAACACATGGCATTATCTGATACAATTCTCTCTAGGCAACCAAACCTTGTGATAATGTGTTTTAACAAGAAATCTATCTCTACTTTACTAGTTGCCCTTTTGGTGGGGATTTCTCTAACCCACTTAGTAAAGTAATCAGTTGCTACAATTATCCAAGAATTCCCTCCACTGGACTTATTTTATATTTCTCCAATGAAATCAATACCCCATTGTTGAAAGGGGGCCTATACTTCTACTGGTGCCAAAGGTACATTACCAGAGAATTTCAACTTACCAGAAAATCATTGGCAGGAATCACACCTATTGACTAGTTGATGAGCATCTTTGAAAATAGTAGGCCACCAAAATCCTACTCTCAGAATCTTGTGTGCAGTGGATTTTTCCATTTAGTGGCCACCACATACTCCATTGTGCATCTCCTACAAGATTCTATCTGCTTGTTCCTCATCAACACATTTCAATAAAATCCCTTCAGGATCTCTCCACCATAACTCATCCCTGATTAAGGAAAAATGAATGGCCTGTAGCTTTAGGGTTCTCTTCTTTCTTCCATCCATTCCTGGTGGGCAATTCATTCTTTGTAAATAATAAATAATGTTTTTGTACCAATCACAATGATCAAGATTGCACATGATAGGCCTCTACTCTTCTTCTAATGTATTTATATGATTTGCATCTAAATTTGTATTAGCCATCAATTTAGCTAATCCCAACCCTCTTACCAATTTTGTGATGTGTATCTCAATGTTGAACTCCTAGATCCTGTTAATCCATCAGCATCTTTTCCCGGACACCTTTTATTGTGTGAAGATGTCCTTTACTGTTGTTGAAGGAACATAAGAAATTACTATAGCACCTACCAGATAACATCTAAAATCTTTCACAGCTTTTTCTAGTGCATAGGCTTGTTTCTCATTAATATCATACTTAATTTTTGTAGCTTGTATGGATTTTCTGAAAAAATCAATAGGTTGTTCAAATCCTTCTTCATTCTTCTGCAATAAAACAGCAACAATGGTGTGGCATGATGCAAAATAAAATATGTTCATTGGCTTTGAGTAATCAGGAGTTCTTAAAATAGGGACATCTTTGGCATTTTGTACATGACCGTACAGATGGACATCCTTAATAGCCTTCTTGATGTCTTGGAAAGCTTGAGTGGCTTCTCCATTCCAATCCATCTTTGCATCTTTCTTTAACATCTTAGAAATAGGTCTACTCTTTTCAGCAAAGTTTCTAACAAAATGCCTCAAAAATTTTACCTAACCAAAGAAAGACTATATACCTTTTACATTTTTGGAAGTGGCACTTTATCTATAGCAGCTACTCTTTCTGGATCAATTCTAACCCCTTCTTTTGAAATAATGTGCCCTAATAACTTACCTTCAGTCACCCCAAAAGTACATTTCTTAGGATTCAAAGAAATCCCAAATTATAGAGCTATTTCAAAAAAAATTCCAAATGTTCACAATGTTGCTCCTCCTTTTTAGAATAGGTTGTGAGATCATCTTGATAGACCTCTATAAATTTCTACAAGAAATTTGTAAAAGCAACATCCATAGCCCTTTGAAATGTGGCCCCAGCATTTATCAGGCCAAAGGGCATTCGGACATAAACATATGTCCCCCAGGGTGTAGTGAAAGTAGTTTTGAATTGTTCTGACTCTTTAGCCATTATCTGATTATATCTAGAGAATCCATCCATCATGGACATCAACTCATAGCTAGTAACTCTCTACATCATTTTTTCCATATTAGGGAGAGCATAATTATATTTGAGGGAAGATATATTTAAATTCCTAAAATCCACACATAACCTTATATCTCCATTCTTTTTCCTGATGGGTACTAAGTTGGAAACCCATGAAGAATGTCTAATAGGTTTAATTATCCTTGCATCCTTCAACTTCTTTAATTCTTTCCCCATTTTGGGCCTCAATGTGGGATTTATAGGTCTTTTCTTTTGTCTGAAAGGCTTGGCATATTCTTTCAGAGGGATCTCATGCTGGAACAAATCCTCATTGTATGCTTTGAGATCATCATATGTCCATGCAAAAACCTTCTTATACTTCCTCAAGGGATTGGTCAAATCCTCTTTTACTTTGGGTGACATTTTATTTCCAATAAATAAGTTTTTAGGAACCTCAACTGTTCCTACATTCACCTCCTCCAAATCCTCAGGTTTATTTACACTTTTAACATAGCATGCCTTATATTTTTTGTCAAAAGCTCTCTCAAGCACAACTAATCCCTTTGGGACTTTGTTTGACTTAAAATGCATAACTTCCTTACCTAAGATAGTACCCTTTCCTTCCACCGTCTCTACATATCCACTAAAATCTATTTCCTTATCTCCAAAGTTTGTCTCATAGTGCAAAAATCTCAAGATATCCACATCATCATCAAAAACTTGCCAACTATAAACATTATCTGGTATTGAAGGCCTAGATTGAACCTCTATTTCAGATATTCCAGAAAATGTAACATCTTCTAGCCTCAAAGAAATATTAGCTAACAAGTCTGCCATTCTATTCTGACTTCTATCCATCTAATCAATACCAAATGCATCAAAATTTTCTAGTTCATCCCAGATAGCATTTCAGTATTGTTTCAATCTATGATTTTTTGAAGCATACTTGGATCTAATTTGAGACACTACCAATTCAGAGTCTCCAATAACTCTGAGACATTTAATTTCATGTGTTGAAGCCAATCTCAACTCTATTAACAAAGCTTCATACTCTACAATATTATTAGTACATGCAAATAACAGTGTGAATGAGAATTTGAATGTTTTACATGTGGGATCTATTAACAAAACTCCAGAACCAGCTCCCTCCCTAGAACTAGCACCATCAAATTACATAACCCATAACTCATTTTATTCTGATAAATTACTTTCATCCTCAGATAACAGTATAGGTTGTAACTTTCCTTCAACCTGCTTTTCCTAAAATTGGAAATATCTCATCTCAGTGTCTAGGAAATAGTTCATGTTGTCATCTTATTCTTCCTCAATCATGTGAGGATTTTTGGTTTCTCTAGAAACCTTAATGTTCTCACTAGAAATATTAAATGTAGCAAATGATAGATCACACTAGATACTTCCTCCCATTGAAGCATTCCATTTTCTTAATAACAACATTCCATATTGAAGGGGAATATCTATAACTAGTACACTCATTGTTAGCATTTTGTCAGGGTATGCAGCTAGCTTATAAGGAAATGCCTTAATAGTGCCAATAAAAGGCACTTCTCTAGAATCCTTGGCCTAAAATATCCCATGTGGTTTATCCACCTTTAATCCCATTGATTTCATCACCTCAACAGGCATGACATTATTAGATGCTCCAGAGTCAATCATACAATTCGTTAACATCTTTCCATTTATAAGAAAAGTTAGGAAAAAAGGATCTACAGTTCCCAAGGAAGTACTAACAACATTTGTATCCAGGTATATCTAAGGAATCTTTGAAACAAGCTCATCAGACTCCTTTGGCTTATTTACAAGTTTGTCTTGTGGATCTAACATTTGCTTATTCGCCTCTGGTCCAAGAATCTTTGTTGAACTAACACCTTTTACCCATGTTAAAACTTTCTCATTATGTTCACATATTCTCATCATTTCCAGTAAAGTAACCTTGACAGTAATTTGGGACAGGAGTTGCCCCATATCAACAAGGGTATACTTCATATCAGATATATCTTGTTTTTCATTTACACAATCTTCATCCTCCACTTGAGAAGCTAATTTGGACTCATCCCTTTTTTGTTGTTTATTTTCCTTTTGAGGAGGAGGCACAAAATTTTCTGGTGTTTTTTTTTTCTCTGTACATAATATTTGGACCAACAGGCCTATTTTATTTTTTAACCAAAACTTTTTTGGCACCCTCAACCTGCTTTTCCTTTTCTTGTGGTTGTTTGGTATTTATTTTAGTTTCTTTAACAAAAATACTTGAAAGTTTTCCATCTGCATTCCCAACTGTTTTATTTCTTAAATTATAGTTACCCCTTGCTTGAGTAACCATATTTGTTGTAATTTGAGCAATCTCCTCATCAGATGGTCTTCTATAAATAGGGGTTTTACCACCCTTCTCAGCATTCCACCTCATATTATCAATTTCCCATTCATGTATATTAGATCATCTTGCTGATAATATGTTTCTTTTATGTTCAATGAGCCAGATGCAAATTGTTTTTTGGTTTCATCATCAGAGACCTTTCATCCCACAAATGTGAAGAAGTCATGGCACAACCATTATCATCATATAATTCCTCCTCATCATCCTCCTGATCTCCACTTGCAGATTTTTTTTGCAGCAATCACACAATAATCAGGATGATGAGGGGGTTGGCAAGCCATGCACCAACAATTATCATTGCACATATTAATAGTGGCCCTATGTAAAGGGTCAAGGGATTTGTCATCAGACTTGTCTTTCTATTTTGGGATAATAGGCTTCCCATATTTCCATTGGGTAGTGTAAGGATAGTTTTTCATCTTAGGCTATCTATTTAAATTACCATAGGATGGCTTGTCATTATTTGAAGCCATATTGTTCTTACTCTCTCCTGGCTTTAAATCCTTTAGAGAATTTATAATCTTCTTTAGACTATCATCTTCTTTAGGTTTAGCATTTGAAGTTTTGTCTGATTCTTTTTTATTAGGCTGTGTTGGCTTCCATCCTTCCCTTCTACCTACTTTCCCTGACACTCTCCTATTTGTTTCAATGTTCACTGCTATCTTATATGCTTCCCTAATATTCCTAGGGTTCTTGTCTCTTAAGAGATATCCCATTTTTGCATCAAAATCATTCAAATAATTTACGAGATATACCTTATCGTCCAGTCTCATCATGTGAAACAGTTTGTGTATTTCTCTTTGGAATCTTATGTTAAACCTCTTCTTTTGAGTTCTTAATATTGTTGAACTCATTCAACATAAAGCCTTCATTTGTCTTTTCACCATATTGAGCCCTAAAATAGTATTTTACTTCATCCATGGATCCTAGACAATCATGGGGCAGCCCTCTAAACCAATCCCTAGCATCCTTAGTTAGTGATTGAACAAACAATTTCATCATCATGTCCAATTTCATAGTCATCCATCATATCAATAAACTTCTTCAAGTGCTCTTCACATGTTATAACATTATTACCAGCAAAGTTTGGAAGTTTGTCCCTAATTTCTTTTGGAATTTCATTAGGATAACCTAGAATACAAAGGAAAATGAATTTCCTATACCTTTCTACATACACAAGTGTCTTTTGGGTTGAATTGGTACCTTGGGAAGTTGATGATGTAACATTGGATGTGGTAGCATTCCCAAGACCAGTCGGTGGTGGCATATTTGTTGTTAAATTTAGAGGTATTTTAGAATTTGTAAAAGGTGTTGAGGAAGTAGTAATAATAGGAGGAAGACCATAGGTTTTCTTGAGAAATTCAATCTTCTTTTTCATTTCCAGAGTAGAAGCTTCCAATTCTACTTTCTCCAGCTCTTTAGCTATAATCTCCTTTTCCCTCTTAGCTCTTTCCAGGTTAGTATCCAACTTGAACATTGGATCCTCTAGACTCCCTTTACTTATAGTCTCATTTATTTCAACTCCTACAACTTTTTTCTTACCCTAGTCCTTAGGATTTTATGTATTATACAATTATTGGACAACTGGCTCATGTTCAATGTTTGTAGGTGCAACAGCAGAATTGATTACCTCTAAATCTAGCAATTGCCTCTTCAACTATTTGAATTTGATCTGGGCTTGCCTGATCCTATAATTTTTCTCCTTTTCTCTTTTTTTTCTTATGGAAATTTTCTCATGGATCCTCCTTTCTAATTCACTAACTTCTTCAAAAATTTCCTTAGAATCTGGGAAAGTAGTTTCAGATTCAGAGGTTCCCTTAATGATGGTTCTTTCTCTTATCTATGGTTGTGGGCATGAGGCATGTGTGATGAGGGAGAGCTCGGAGAACTAGGGGCATTCCTATTCTCTTCACCTCTTGATGTAGAAGCATCTTGGGTCCTTGGAAATCCTGCTCAACCAAAAATATGTTTTCTTTTGTTCTTTAGCTTGTTTGGAGGCTACTTGGTGAAGTGCTCAGTTACCTTGTTACTCGGGTACTCTTTCTATCTTGCTTTACCAATAGGTCTTAGTGTGTGTTGGTTTATGTTTCTCAGTTACGATTTCACCAAGTAAGTTTTTTGTGGCTCAGTTATGTTCTCACTGAGTCATTCATGTTGCTCGGGTATCGTCTTACCAAGTAGTTGTTGTTGCTCAGTGTTTCTCTTCCTCGGTTGTTTATCCTGATCTAGCCGACTTCTACATTTAATTTCTGTGGCATTATTAATGTGGGGTCTCTCATTGGGATCTGTTTGGACCTAAATCTGGGTCTCTCTTTGGGATTTGAGTGCTGACCTCTTTGGTGGACTCTTTTATATATTTGTTTATTTGGTCTAAGTTTTAGGTAGTAGTTTTGGGAGAGGATAGTAGAATTGGATAGATGATTAACTATTAAGACATTTGAAAGGCAGGTCTGTGACCTCGCATGTATGATGATCATTTTGTAATTATTTGAATGAATATAGATGAAACTGGGAAGGCCTTACAACCTGGTATGTAATGATTTTGATCAATTAATAAAAGATTTATGTTGTTTCTTCTCTCACTCTGTGTGTTTTTGCTTCTGCATTGTATCTACAAGCTGGTTTGGTACTTGGGAGTGCCTTTGGCCCCACTACCCTACCATTCGTTTGATAGGTTGTATCAGAGCGAAGGTGAGATCTAAGTTCCTTCCTGTAAAACCTAACCCTAGTTGGTGATATTGTTGTGGGGTAGCATATTGCGATCTGACCTATAATTGCAGAGGGATTCAAGATGGTTCGCGGGAGAGGAAATGCGTATCCAGGTCTAGCTAATATGCTAAGGCAGATCGCTACAAGATTGGAAGTTGTTAAGACATCCCAGTGTAGAAGAAGACATCTTGAAGATGTTAGTGATGATGAATTGGAGGAAGTGCAAGGTGAAGTTGCACCTGCACCTGTTATCCATCAGGAAGAAGAGAGATTCCTATGAGAATTAACAAGTTTAAAGTCCACACCTTAGTTCAATCCTCCTGAGTATAATGGAAAGTTATATTTTGATGAGTTGATAGATTGGATAACTGAGATGGAGAAGTACTTTGAATATGAGAATGTATCAAAGGACAAGAAAGTAAAGATTGCAAGCACAAAGTTGAAAGGTCGTGCATCCTTGTGGTGGGAACATCTACAAATGGATCGAAAGAGGAAAGGTAAAGACAAAATCAAGGTATGAAATAAGATGGTTGTATGGCTCCTCTTCATGATCTATGATTCCCAAGCTTTCCAAAGGCAAGGGTTAGTAGCAAAGGTTTACAATGATATAAATCAAATACACAAGATCCACTAAAATGAATAACTTAAGACATAACCAATAAAATGTACAAGCAAAGAAAGGAAAACAAATGAATGTGAACCCCAAAGTACTTGAAGCTTATATTGTTTCTCTCTACTCCTTCCAAAATGTTGTTTTTGATGCTTAGTATTGGTGTGGGTAGCATCTATGACTTGAGAAGTGTCGAGAATTTGCTAATTGAAATGGGTGTGTGATCGCAAGATGGGTTGAATGCTAGAACCAAACTGACATAGTAATGGTGCACGAGATCTTGAAATCTTGGATCCTTCAAATGGTTATGAAGGGTTTATTATATAGGAATTGGGGATGAAATGAATGGTTGAGATCAATCCCAGAGATAGGGAGATGAACAGTTGAGATCAAAGGGAACTAGAGAAGCCATCAGTAAACTCCACCTCTTCAATTGATAAAGAGGAGATAGAGTTTGGTTGACTGCAGAGCTAATTGTGAGTTACCTTTTTGAACTGAAGAGGTGGATGAAGTTACCCATGTGGACTAGAGAGGTGGGTGAAGTTACCCATGTTGACTAGAGAGATGGGTGGAGTAACCCATGTGATCTGATTGGAGTTATCTCTTTGAAGATAAATGAATAATTAATTCATTTATTTAATTAAAATTTTCAACGTGTGAGATAATTGAATTCTTTTTTATTTAGAATTGCTTTATTTGATGAAATTAAATTAATTTAATTGGAAGAATTTAATTAGTAAGTTTAAATATTTGAATTTAAACTATAGGAAATTGAATTTAATTAATTAATTATTGGTAATTAATCAATTAAGGTTAATTAATTAAATAAAATTAATTATTTAATTAATTTTGGGAATTTGATTAGATTATTTGGGGACTGAATTTGGAGGAAAAAATATGATTAATTAACAATTAAAAAATCATTAATTAATAGATGAAAATTAGTGTTTTTAATGTAAAGTCACAAGCGTGTCTATTTCGGGTGTCTATATTTGCCCCTCTTTGATGCGATGTGACTTGCCACACTGTGTCAAAGATTCTTTGATTTTGATCTTTCCCCAGCTTGCCCTAGTGATAGTAAGTGTATTTATGCCCCCCTCCACAAATTTGAGCGAAAAGTCTTGACATGAGCGTTAATTTGTTGAAACTGTAATATATGAATTTGGGTAGTTGACTGATTTGAAAAATGCCTTATATTGCCTCTGATATTGCCTGTGGAAGTTTCTAGGGACCGGGAAGATAAATTGGACCTCCTTGTGAAATTAGGGTTTGTGGGAACCCTTATAAATAGCCCAGAGAGCCATTCATTTGTCACATTTCTCTCTTGGAGCTCTCAGAACCTTGGTGAGTTTGTGCTTAGTTTTCTTTCTTTTTTCTCATGTTTTCGTTCGATGGCGGGCCTACCTGAAGTCCCTCACATATCCGACTGAGTCTGGATGTATCAGAGACCAGCCAGCATAGGATGTCCGATGAGTTTTATTGCTTTGTGTGTCATTAATGTTTGTTTTTCTCGCTTTGAAAATTTATTATTTTTTGAAATTCTGCCTGTTGTGCCGCATTTGTCGACAGTTTTGCCGCAATTGTGTTTTGAATGCTACAATTTCCAGTCAAGTGTACCACACTGTGTCTGTTTGGATGCTGCAATTGAGTTTTACCTGCCGTAATTGATAATGAGGTTTCGCAATCACATAAGTGATCCGCCATTGAAGTGTTTATTGCCACAATCACTTTTTTACAACTGTCTACCTAATTTTCTTGTCTATTTTCTCCATATTCTTGTTTCTAGCACTTTCCTGTATGACTGATACTGGTATTTTTCTAATTTATTTCTGTGTGCAGTTCACCGGGCAGATTCTACGCTATCAGAAGTCGAGGCTAGTGGGGCTTGTTTACAGGTTCCAGCTTTCGGAGGATGAGAGGTCAATTCTTAGGGATTTAGGATTGTATTGGATATGTTATATGCTAGAGATCACAACCAACAAGGGTCTAATCTTCGCTCTTATAGAGCATTGGCATTCTGAGACATGCACTTTCTGGTTACCCACTGGTGAGTGTACTATTACATTGGAGGATGCATTCTGTAAATTTTGATCCAGGGTGCGCTTGTTGAGTATGCCACCTGTTCTGGTATTGTTTCCTTGACGGAGCTTTCTGGATTGCCCCGAGATCATCTTGGGTTATCTAGTACTTATGATATTCCATGGTCTAGATTTGGTTTGGGCCTCGACAGACTGTCCACCTTACTAGGAAGTCTGATTTGTGGCATCTTATGCCCCAATCGTCGGCAGCATGGATCTTCTGTCAGATTTGGTACTGTTTTACAGAGTATGGTCAGGGACCATACTGTTTATGCTTGGGGGCCATGCATGTTGGCTCATATGCACTTTCATATGTTCTATATGGCTTACCTTAATGGTAATTTGCTTGGCTATGGTGCTACCCTCCTCCAGATATGGGTGTGGGAGAGCATAGTTGTCTTCCATCTTGTTGGTACACGTGCTTTGCCTGTAGACAGGTTGTATGTGTATATGTATGATGGAGCCATTATTCAGACCCACATGGGTCATTTGGTGTATTGGCATCAGCAGCTAGATATGATTCCCTATTTCATATGGAGACCATATAGATATTTCCCTGTCTGGGATGGAGAGGACATCCATCTTCCCTACTTCCTGTAGTAGAGATATCTTATTGGTCGTGTGACTGACCATGTTCACATGATTGACTTTCACAACAAGGACAGGGTGTTGCATCAGTTTGGTGAGCAGCAGGATGGGTCTGATTCTTATGCTTATTTTTCTCATAGGTTGAGGGACTCTATCATCTGGGGTGGTTTTGTATCACTTGATGCTTCCCATACTAAGTTTTCAGGGTTACTTCATGTTGCATGGATGTGGTGATCAGCCACTATAGATGCAGGTTTGTTTTTTACATTGCATCTCAATTTCTTTACTACTCTTATAATCTATCTGTAGTATGTGATGTTGTCTTTTATCTAATGTGGTACTAATATTTGAATCTAATCTCTTTGGAGGCACTACACCCCATTTTGATGATCATTAGGCCTAGACTTAACCAGTTGCACTCACAGATGTCTCTCATCCTATTGCTGGGACGCTCATGAGGAGGTGTCGTCAGCTACAACAAGGGAGGGGAGGTCAGGATGGAGGGAGGGATGGTGGTCATGATAGAGGGAGGATTGGAGGTTGAGATGGTGGATGGGATGGTAGGAGAGATGGTGGTAGGGGGATGGGAGATGATGGGGGAGATGATCCTGGTCCAAGGGGTGCGGGTGGTGGAGTGAGGACTAGAGGTGGGGGGAGTGGCAGTCATTCCAGTACTCTAAGGGTTGGCTTGAGTACTATTTTAGATGATGAGGAGGTGATGGAGGAGGAGGCACCTTAGTTGGTGCAAAGAGTACACCAATGGACTGGTGTTTTTTTGGCTCTGAGAGAGGAGGATAGGGTGGTGATCAAGGATGTAGATTTTGAGATTGGAGACATAGATGTGGAGGCTTTAGATAAGAAGAGTGTAGGGATGAGTTCCTCGACTAGCAGTAGCAGTTCTGGCAGTAGCTCAGGTGGGATTTCTGAGAGTGATGATGATTCCTAGGTTTTTACGGGGAGAGGAGGTGAGGGTTTGGGGGATAGGGCTAAGGAGGGGGATATGGATGTGGCCATGGGGGATATGGAGGTGTATTCCTTAAAGTTGGAGCAGCTTTCTCAACAGGTAAAGATCTACAGGCTAGACTTTCTTCTGTTGATTCCCGTCCTACTGCGTTGGAGGCCAAGGTGATAGCGGCTGAGGTTAGAGAGTGACAAGCTCGAGATGAGGTGCATTCATTCATTAACAATGTTTAGGATTCCTCTCACCAAGATGTTCTAGACTGATACTATAGATTTGGGTGTGATGCACAGAGAGAGATCAAGTACTGGAGATGCCACTATGAGGGTGCAGTTCCTGCACAGCAGAGAGTGCCTAGTTACATAGTCTCTCAGAGATCTAGTAGGGCATAAAGATCACAAAGTAGTAGTGTTAGAGCTCCTAGTTCATCACAGAGACTGGCTTCTGATATGTGACCCCCTCGTCCACCTCCTGCCGAGGGTGGGGGTAGAACATGTTGATCTTGATGCTTCACCCATTATGTATCATGTACCCTTTTTGTAGTGATGTTCATTTGATATACTCTGAGTAGTATCCATTTTTGTATCCCAACACACTGATATTTATTGATATATATGTTGACTACTTTCCTTTATTTAGACTTGTGACTATTCATTATACTCAAATATTTTGATTATATGAGATGTTTCTAGTGATTTGATATGATGTGCATTGGTTTACTTGTTATAGGTATGATTTTATATGTTGTGGTTTTAGATGATGAGATGTATATGCAGTATGATTCCTATAATGCCAACTTTTAGATGGATGATTTACTTTTCCTATGATACTGAGATGTTCATGCAGGATGGTGGAAATGAAATGCATGTTTATATGAGATTCTTATGGATGCATGTGATTTATGATTTACCATGTATGCAACTACTATGTTTTTTTTTCATTTTTTGATGCACTTAAATGGGATGAATGCAATCTATTATGCACAAAATATTTGAGTAATGCATGTGTTAATTAGAAAGAAGTTAGTTTGGATAGATGTTATCTGAGATTGATCTAAGAGAATGGAATGATAGAAAGTATTTTTTTGCTTTTTTGATAGATATGAATTGATAGAAAGGATGAGTGTCCCAAGTTGCTGCCCCTATTTCCAATATTTGTCATCATTGCATCTTTTTTTGTATTTTCTAAAATTCTGAAGAGAGTCCAATGTATCCAGATCACATACCACCTGGATACCGCCATGACCTCTTGATAAGCAGAAGGAGTAGAGAGATTGAATAGAAAGAGAACCTAGTGTACCCAAATATTGACCATCTGGGTTCAGCTATGTTCCCTATTTGAATAGAAAGAGAGCCAAAAGCATCCAAATATTGACCATCTAGATACAAATTTGTCCTCTAAATAAACTAAAGCAATGAAACCAAGATAGAACTCTTATGCACCCAAAGTCCATCTAGATAACACCGCAAGCTCTTGATTCTAAAAAGGGAAAGCCAGAGCAAACAAGATAGAACTCCTACACCCCTAGAGTCCATCTGGATAGCATCGTGAGCTCTTGATTGCAACATAAAAGGATAGACCATAGGAACCAAGATAGAACTCCAATGCACTCAGAGTCCATCTGAATAGCGTTGCAAGCTCTTGATTCTATAAACCAAACAAGTAAATAAAAGAGAAGGAATGTCCAATTCTTTCCCAGGGTTAAGCTCAGATTGTGGAACTATGCGGCTACCAGATAAATGATAGCGCCAAACTCATTTATCCTAAATCATCATGGCCCTAAAATTGAAGTGAACATTCAAAAGATAGCAATCAAAGAAAATAATTAATGATCTATCATAGCTACTCTCCTCACATGGTGGATCCTAGAGTAGCGTAAGAACATAACCGCAAACTATAGACTGACATCTAACTGAATGACTGACCTAGTCAACATTTTTGGATGGTTCCTTGATGCAATTGGATTCTCTTGATTGGCTTGACTCTATGGATAGGCTTGATTGGCTTGATTTCTTGAGTGCGTCTGGTTTTAGTAATAGATTACTCATATAAGATTGACATGTCTGGTTTGAGCATATCCATCACTATGCAAGACGATTGATATGATTTGATTAATTGATTGTGATCGTGTTGGTAGCTAATCAAGCTAAGTCATATGGGCCCCATGCTAGTTTTCAAAGCTCATGATTGTGACAATTGATAGCTTGGCTTGGTCACCAGTTACTTGTTGATTGATTTGATAGATTGATAAAGTTGTGTCAGATGAGCCCAATGCTGATTCACAAAGCTCATGATTGTGACATTGATTGATTGGGATTGATCGCCCTCTACCCTCTTAATAACTGAGTTGGCTTTATTTCTTGGGATTTTGCAATTTTTTGAATGTTTTTGATGAAGATTGATTTTCTCAGAACATTTTGATCTTTTTAGGCTTTTTAATGAGTTTTCCAAAAAAAATTTGGATTTTCTTAGGTCATTTAGAATTGCTCCCTAGTCTTGTGGACCAGTAGTAACCATGGATAAGTTTTGGTGCTCAGAGGGGATTGTTCTTCTGGATATAGCTTGGGTAGTCAGCCTTGCATTTAAAGTGTGCTTAAGCTTTTGGAGTTCATTGATGGTGAAGCTAGATTTGAACACTTGGCACCTGTATGCCAGGTTTTCACCAAGGTACCTACTCAATAGTGCCTGTTTGCCAGGTTTTCACTAAGAGAGTGATTTTTTTTCTTTTTTAATTTTTTTTTATTGTCTCCAAGGTGCCTGTTTGCCAGGTTTTCACCAAGGTAACATTTTGTATTTTCTAATTTTTTTTGGTATTTTCTAGATATGTAGATAGGTGCCTTAACCATAGAGACCTCAAGGGTAGAACCTTTTGAGGTGCATGTTTTTGATGTATCCAAGGAGATGATCTCCTTTTGGTGTCACCAATATGAATGCCCCACTCTGGGTAGAGCTGACAATGACAAATGATCCTAGCCAGTTAGGCTCAAACTTTTTGGGTTTGACTCGCTCTGATTGGTTCTTTTGATTTTCCATGAGGGAAAGGTCTCCTACCTCAAATGTTCATGGATTCACCTTCTTGTGATATTTTCTTCTAAGGCGATTCTGATATCCTTGTAAGTGGTTGAAGGCATGTTGTCTTCTTTCATCTAGTAACTCCAGTTCACTGATCCTTGCTACTCTTTAGTATTTATCTATAATCAAGGTTTTCAAAGATATCCTTAGGGATGGGATTTCCACTTTGAGGGCTAATACCGCCTCTAATCCATAGACTAGGGAGAAAGGAGTGGCTCCTATAGGAGTTCTCACACTAGTTATGTATGCCAATAATGCGGGACTAAGTTGTAAATGCTAGTCTCGCCTTGATTCATTCACTATTTTCTTCAAGATTTTCAAGATTATTTTGTTTGTAGCTTCGGCCTGGCCATTCCATTAAGGGTAATAAAATGAAGAGAACCCTTGTTTGATATGGAACTATTCACATAGATCTTCAATGTCCTTATTTTGGAAAGGTGTACCATGATCTATCAGGATAGTTTGAGGGATCCCGTATCGACAGATAATGTGGTTAAGTATGAACATTGTTATTTGCTTTCCAGTTATGTAAGTGAGGGGAATTTCTTCCACCCACTTGGTGAAGTACTCTATTGCTTATATGATGTATTTGTGTCCATTTGCTGAAGAAGGTGTAATTTTTCATACTAGGTCAAATCCCCACATGGAAAATGGAAATGGTGATGTGATAGGATTTAGTTCTTGGGCTGGTGCATGGATGAGGTCTCCATGAATCTAACACTGTCTGCACCTTTGTACATGTTTGTGTGCATCTGTCTCTATTGTGGGCCAATAGTATCCCATGTGGATGATCTTCTTAGCTAACTTGTCGTCACCTTCGTGGGTTCCACAAATTCCTTCATGTACCTCGTACAAAGCTCTCTGGGATTTCATGGAAGTGAGACATCGTAGTAGTGTTCCATCTAGACTTCATCTATATAAAGTAGTTGAGAGGATGGTATACCTAGAAGCTTGGCGGATGAGGGACTTTCTCTGGTTTTTAGACAAGTTGCGAGGTAAGACATTGTTTTGGAGGTAGTTATATACATCTTGGTACCTTGGGTTTTCAGGACCAACAAGGATGCATGTTGATTCTATGATGGATGCTTGATGTGATCGCACCAAGAGTTTCTCTACTAGAAACTAGAATCTTGTTTTGTTACTTGGCATATCAATAAATGATGCTATGGTAGCCATCACGTCTGCAGCTTATTTTTATGCTCATGGGACTTTCTTGAAGAATATGTAATGGAACTTGGTGTGTAGTGTTTCCATCTGTGCTCTATATGGTATTAGCTTATCATCTTTGGTCGTATAATCATTGTTGACTTGACTGATGACCAACTGCGAATCTCCAAAGACCTTAAGGTTCATGATTCTCCATTGAGTTTCTATATTTAGACCAATGACCAATGCTTCATATTCTACTATGTTGTTTGTGCATGGGAAGTTGAGTCTGAAAGACTTTGGAATTGTATCATGATCTGGAGTGATAAGCACTATCCCTACCCCCGCACCATGGTTCATGCATGACCCATCAAAATAGAGTTGCCATACCTTGATCACTGGTTGTATTTTCATAATAGATTCGTTAGGAAAGTCAGAAATAATAGGTTGATTGTCCTGAATGGGTGCCTCTGCTAGTTGATCTATGATCACTTTCTCTTTGATGGCCTTTTTGTCTACGTACTCAATGTCAAACTCACTTAAGATCATTACTGACTTCACAAGTCATCCGATGAGCGTTGCTTTGCTTAGGAGGTACTTTAAAGGATCAATATGTGCGATCAACTTTGTTTGGTGACTCAACATATAATTTCTCAGCTTCTGGGAAGCAAATACAACTGCAAGGCATGACTTTTCAATTGTCATATAGTTGAGCTCATATCCTACCAATGTTCTACTTAAATAGTATATGGCACTTTCTTTACCTACGTCATCATGTTGTGCCAAGAGTACACCTAATTTTGATTCTATTGCTGAGATATACATAAGCAATGGTCTACCTTAGACTGGTGGCACCAATATAGGAGACTTGAGGAGGTAGTCCTTGAATATTTGGAATGCTTGTTCACATTGCTCGGTCCATATGAATTTGATGTCTTTGTACAGTAGATGTTGGAATGGGTGGCACTTGTCTGCTAGCTAAGCTATCAAGCACCTGATTGATTGGAGCCTTCCTTGTAACCCTCTTAGTTGCCTTAGGTTTGATGGTGGAGGCATGTCCAATATTGCTTTGAATTTCTCTGGGTCTACCTCAATGCCTCTATGTGACACTATGAACCCCAGTATCTTTCCTGTTGTGACACCAAATGCACATTTCTTTGGGTTTAGACGGACCTTGAATTCCTACATTCTATCAAAGATTGGTCCCAATACTTGTAGATGATCCTTGCAAAGCATTGACTTGGCTAGTATGTCATCCACATAGTCTTCCATTGTTTTATGGATGAGATCATGAAATATAGTTGTCATAGCCCTTTGATATGTCATGCCAGCATTTTTGAGACCAAACAACATGACGTTCCAATAGTAAGTTCCCCAAGGACATGTGAAATTTGTTTTATGTTGGTCTTCTAGCATTTGAGTGATAGCATTTGATGTCCAGCATTTAGATCTACTATCATATCAATATTGAGTAAAGGAAAGTCATCCTTGGGACAAGCTATGTTGAGATCCCTGAGGTCTGTGCAAATCTGTATCTGACCAATATGCTTTGTAACTGGTACCAAGTTAGATATCCAGTCTACATATGGTATTGGTCTTATAAACTTGGAATCTAGGAGATTTTTCAATTCTTCCTTGACTAGCAATGCAACATGGGGATGCATCTTTCTCAACTTCTGCTTGATAGGTTTGGTGTTGGGTAGCAATAGGAGATGGTGTAGTAGTAGCTCTAGATCTAACCCTGGCATATCCGAGCAGGACCATGAAAAATTGATCATCCTTGCTTTAAAGAAGCTGATAAACTATTCTCTCTCCTTAGGGGTGAGTGATTTTGCCAAGTATATGTTCTTTGGGTTCTTGTCATCTCCCAAATTGACTTCCTCTGTTTCTTCTGCTAGTAATGTCAATTTCTCCTCTGTCAAGGCGAGGAGCTCCTTCTTTCCATCTTGTAGCACCTCAGTGAGGTTTTCTCTAGAAGATACATCTTGTTTTAGCTTTTTATAATTTTTTGTTCTTTTTTCTCTTGTGGACTGGAAAGATGAGCTGCCTCCCTGAAATATGCCGCTCTATCGAGGTCAATGGAGAAGCCTACCTTGTGGTCTCCTAATGGCATGCCTTCCCTAAGTCCCATGAAATCATAAATATCCTCATCATTCTCGAATACATCCAAATCAGGCGGTCCTTGTTGATCCCACTCTATTAGCTTTGGGTGTACAAGACAAATACTTTCATGGTTGTTTGACTCTAGTTGGTTGAAAGGGACTACAGATATGGTTCCTAAAAAACTAGATTGTGAGGTAGATGCACCACTTGAGGAATGATAAATGACATGATTATCTATGCAAGGTTGTTTGGTAATGGATATTTGGTCAAAAAAGTCTTCTAGGTTTATGATAGTGTCTGACCGAGGGGAATAATCTGGGATCGACGGTTCAGAGTCATGAAGGGACCTCCACTCACACTCGTGGGAGTCATTCTTGATAGAATGCTCATTAGATGTCTCACTTCCTTTGTTATCATCGATTTTTATGTGGAGGTGTATTTGGGTTTCTGTCATTCCCTCTTCGGTGGGCAACAACTGTGCTAGTATGTTGCTTATCAAGACATGTTCTGTGTTGTGCCCCCGGTGCATCTCTGCTATTTGTTCCTGATCAACTTGGATGTCTTGGATTATAGGACCAGTTATATGGTTATCCATCATTTGGAAGCTCTCGGGTGCTATGTCTCTTGGGAAAATTGCATTCTAAAGGGCTTGGTCAAGTGCCAGTTTATGTTGTGGAGATATGCACAATAGGTCAAACATGGAGATCTGGGCAGGTGTACGCTTTAGTTGATCCACTATGCTTGGTTATGGATCTAAGTTTTCTTTAGGATTGGCAGATATAGTAGATGAGTATGGTACTCCTTGCAAGACAACTTGGGCATGATGCATTGTTACAACACATTGTTACCTTGGTCTTTGATAGTGATTGTAGCCACATGGCTATCTGAAGGATTGAGGCAATTGATAACATTATCACTATTGGCATATGTATAGTTGACTTGTTTTGTTTGTCCACCAGACTCAGAGGCTTTTCCCTTTTTGTGATCATGAAAGGTATCATTGCAGATAGTGTGATCAGTTGTGCCTTTGGTTTGGGTGTTTGTCACATTGATGGCCCCTGTGTCAATCAGATCTTGGATAGCATGTTTCAAACAGAGTTTTGTTCCCTTTCACCTAATGAAACTCACAGAAGTCTTTGTCATTATACCATCTTGGTTTGTTTGCATCTTGTTCAAATTCCCTAATTTTAGGGAGAATGATAGTGTTTGATTGTATCAACTTGTGCAAAGTTGATTCTATCAGCTCTCTTATTGGTGTGAAATCTCGTTGCTAGAATTGAAACCGTGGTCTGTGTTGATTTTTTTGTTGACTGTTTGACATAGCATCTGCTTGTATAGGGGGAGGTTGGTTTTGGGTGTATGCTTGTTGAGTGGGCCTTATGGGTTGTTGGTTGGCCATAGGTGCACCTTGTAGTGACACCTTAGGTTGTGTGTAGTTGATTGTCTTCACATCAATGACACCATCGCTAGTGACGTTTATGTTTTTGTTCCACCACTTAGCTTTGTCTATTGCATTTTTGTTTGTATTTGTTTGTGTTGGATCTACAAGGATTCCTTGTTTAACTAAGTTATGCTCACAACAAACTCCTTATTTGATGAGTTGTGTGAATTTTAAAGCTAACTATTATTCTATTATGAATGACATGTCTGGAATTAGATTGTTAACAAACATGACTATTACGTCTTGTTCATGCACATCATATGTTATGTGGTTTTCTGTATTCCTCCATCTCTATAGGAACTTCACAAAAGACTCTCCATCCTTTTGTTTGATATCACAAAGGTCCTTGATGCTGACCTTGCACTCAATGTTATGATGGAAGTGAGCTATGAACTTTTTAGCCAATTCACCACAAGACTGAATGTCATGAGGTAAATGTGAGAACCATTCCATTACTGGTCTGGCCAAGCTTTGTGGGAATAGTTACATTAAATATGTCCCATCATGGGTGACTTCGATGAAACTAGAAAAAAACTCTCAGATATGTTCAATATGGTTTGTATTGCCCCTATATTTGTCCAATTTTGGTACCAAGAAGTGATTTGGGAATGGAGACATGTGGAGAGAATGGTCAAAGGGATATGGGTATAAATCCTCTGTGGTGTAGGATTTAGTTTGCCCCTAATTTTTCATATCCATCATTTGGGTTTGGAGGGTTTGCATTTGTTGCATTAAGATGTCCATTTGACATTGAGGTTGATGTGTGAGGACCTTCCTCTATGTTGTAGTGAGTATGAGGTTGTGCCTTTGTGTCCCTTGAGTAGGAACATAGGATTTCATCCTGGGGACTTGATATTGATTTCCCACCAAGTGATTTGGTAATGGGGGCACATGAGTAGCCCATGGTGGGTTTTGATGCATTTGATGTTGTGATTGAAACTAGGATTGATACTACTGGGGTTGATATTATTATTGTTGAGGTTGGGTTTGAAGCTAGTGTTGTTGTTGCTAAGGTTGGAATTGAGGCAACTGAAGCTGGGGTTGCTGTTGCGGGGGTTGGTTTTGAGGCAAATGAAGTTGGGGTTGCTATTGCAGGGATCAAACAAACAATGTATCAACCATCATATCAAACATCATGTAAAAAGATAAGATTTTTTGACCTTTGCCTTGGACAAAGTGACTTTGATAAAGATGATGTTTGATATGATGAGGTCAAGGTATTTCGAGTCTGATCTTTCAAACTAACAATGTTTTTTGACAATAATCATGCTTTTTAGAGAAGGGATGATCTTTAATGTTTATAGATTCACACAATGTTCTTCGCATTTTCCTAGGATAGACACTATTTTTGGGCACCAAATGAAGAGTTCTTTCAAGGTTTTTAGGTCAAAATAGGAATGAAATATCTCTAGTCAAGTGCGGAAAAAATCCACCAATTATGGTAAAGTTTATAGTCAGTTGCGGTATGTTATCACCGATTGTAGTAATAAATAAGTCAATTACGGCAATAAATAGTTCAACAGTGGCCAACTTACTTCAATTGTGGCACAATGCAGGCAATCACGGTAAAAGAGGAATAGTCTCAAAAAAAGACTAAAAGATGGGTATCACTGCTCGACAATTTTGATATTTTGGAATAATGCTTTTGATTTGCAAGATAGTTGACATTGACAACCCTAGACTTTAACACGTTTGACTCATTTTGACAGTTTGGATATTTGTTTTGTGTTTTCAGAAACTGATCAAAGAAACAAGCACGACAAACACTATGTTTTGAAGAATGAAGATTGATAATATGTATGTTCTACAACTTTTTCCAGTTGTAAGGTTATCACGAGGTTTCAACAATGAACAGTCAGATTTAATCTAGGTCAATGGCTTCAGAATATAATGTTATAGGCCCAATGCTTGAATGTCTGTTATCTCACACAGCAATTGTTACACTACTAGGACATGAATACAAATACCATGGGACACATATATTGGTAATTTTAGGGGGGAATTTTGTAACCCCTTGCACTATAATAAGGTACCTGTTCAAAGGTAAATTGGGTTGGCCTCTAATTAAAAAGGTTGTAGTAAGGGTCTATGGCATCTATCTAATCAGTTTGTACATGTGTGACTCACTTAAGAGCATATTTGATCACGTTGGCTCCTTAGGGATATTCACCCGATCTAGACTATCACCAACACACCTCACCTGAGCTTGGCTAGATAAGACAAAACTTTGGTTCGTGCCTTGTTTATATACCAATCAGAAGGATTACCGTTTTAAGGTCATTCTCTAAGGAAGAAGCGCATTCCCCGAACAGGCCTTTCGAAAAAATGTAAAGGTGTCTAATCTAACAGATTGTGCAAGTGCACCTAAAACTCAAGACACAAGGTAAATCAATTAAGCTCCAAAAGTTTGAAATGTGAACTAAGCTACACCACCATAAAAGCACAAGTGTTCAATTTTAAGCCCAAAAAGTAGGTGTTGATTGCTTGTTCAATTTTAATGCACCAAATCGATAAATTCTTTACATTGTTCAATTTTAGTCACCACGTCAATTTTAAGCCCAAATGTGAGATGTGAGATGTGAGATGTTTGGAAAACACTGTTCTTTTTAAACCCAAATTGACAAGTGAATTCCTTTTAATTTTGTTTGTTTAAACAAGTTAGTATCAAAAGGATTTTTACAAAAATGAGAGTATGTGTAAGTTTGAAACAATGAATGATACTCACAAACAACTTACCCTTCCTGTTTGCAGGAACTCGTCGTCCTGCAGAAAAATAAAGAAAGTATCAGATTTTCAGATAGAAAGATAAAGAATTTGGCCCTGATGAGCAATTTTGTAGGCGGTTGTAGTAATACACAGGAAATTATGGTAAATAACAGGTGATTGCGACCTAAAAATAGCAATTGCGGAAAAACACTTTCACTTGCGGTAATGCCCTCTCAATTATGGTCTAGATTGGTCAATTGTGATCTGGATCAGTCAATTGCAGTACAATTATTCTGATTGTGGTACCAGTGGATCAATTGCAGGAAACTATAGAAAAGAAATGTGGAAACCTACAATCGATTGCGGTATTAAACCAGTCGATTGCGGTAAAATTTTGTCAAGTGCAGAAAAATACCAGCAATTGTGAAATAACACGGATATCAAAAAATACAAAATTTGAGGTCTATGATCGTACGAACGGGGTTGATCAATTATATTTGTCATCTACAAGAGATATTCAGGTTGTTTTCTTCATGTCAGGTTCACCAAAATGTACGCCTCCTCTTCATGATTCGGGATTCCCAAGCTTTCCAAAGGCAAGGGTTAGTAGAAAAGGTTTACAATGATATAAATCAAATACACAAGAGCCACTAAAACTAATAACTTAAGATGTAACCAATAAAATGTACAAGCAAAGAAAGGAAAACAAATGAATGCAAACCCTAAAGTGCTTGAAGCTTCTATTGTCTCTCTCTACTCCTTCCGAAACGCTATTTTTGATGCTCAGTATTGGTGTGGGCAGTGTCTATGACTTGAGAAGTGTCGAGAATTTACTAATTGAAATGGGTGTGTGATCACAAGATGGCTTGAATGCTAGAACCAAAGTGATATAGTAATGGCGCACAAGAGCTTGAAATCTGGGATCCTTCAAATGGTTATGAAGGGTTTATTATATAGGAATTGGGGATGAAATGAATGGTTGAGATCAATCCCAAAGATAGGGAGATGAATGGTTGAGATCAAAGGGAACTAGAGAAGCCATCAGTAAACTCCACCTCTTCAATTGGTAAAGAGGAGATAGATTTTGGTTGAATGAAGAGCTAATTGTGAGTTACCTTTTTGAACTGAAGAGGTGGGTGAAGTTACCCATGTGGACTGGAGAGATGGGTGGAGTAACCCATGTGATCTTATTGGAGTTATCTCTTTGAAGATAAATGAATATTTAATTCATTTATTTAATTAAGGTTTTCAACATGTGAGATAATTGAATTCTTTTTGATTTAGAATTGCTTTATTTGATGAAATTAAATTAATTTAATTGAAATTAATTTAATTGGAAGAATTTAATTAGTAAGCTTAAATATTTGAATTTAAACTATAGGAAATTGAATTTATCTAATTAATTATTGGTAATTAATCAATTAAGGTTAATTAATTAAATAAAATTAATTATTTAATTAATTTTGGAAATTTGATTAGATGATTTGGAGAATGAATTTTGAGGAAAATAGATGATTAATTAACGATTAAAAACCCATTAATTAATAGATGAAAATTAGTGTTTTTAATGTAAATTCGTAAGCGTGTCCATTTTTGGGTGTCTACAATGGTAAAAAAATTGAAAGGCAAGTTTCTACCTTGTGATTATCATATTAACCTAATTAGGATAATACAAAGTTTGAAGAAGAAAGATAAATTGGTAAAATATTATACTGAAGAATTCTATAGATTGGACATTAGATCTGGACATGTTGAAGATGAGGTGGGAAGAGTAGCAAGGTATCTGAATGGATTGAGAATTTATATACAAGATGAGATTAGTTTGGTCAAGATGGAAGGTATTGAAGAGGCATATCAGTTTTCCCTAAGAGCTGAGGAGGAATTGAACAAGAGATATGAACAAAGACAAAGAGGCAGAGGTGGTAGATTCCCTAGAGGAAAAGGTAGATCTCATGGTGAAAATAGTAGATCTAAACCAGACAAGTTAATTTCAAACACATCCCAAGACAAGGGAAAGACTAAATGGAAAGGTGGAAGTTCATACCAAGGAAGAGGCAATTACTCCTAAGGTGGTTATAGAAGAAGAGGGTTCCGAGTAACTTGTTACAATTATGGTGAGAAAGGAAATAAATCCTTTGAGTGTACACATGCAAGAAAGAAGTTTGGTAGTAGTAGAAATGCTTTGGTGCAAGAAGAGTTACCGAATGAACCTAAAAAGGAAGTAAATATCATGATTTGAAAGATACTATGGAGTGAGAAAGATAGGAAATATCTTGTCAGGAAAATTTTGTTCAAGACCAGATGTAGAGTTACAGACAAAGTTTGGAAGGTAATTGTTGATAGTGGAAGCTCGGAGAATTTGGCATCTAAGGAAATGGTCACCAAGTTGAAGTTGGAAAAGATGAAACATCTAAAGCCCTATCAGATTTCATGGATCAAGGATGAGCATACATTAATGGTGAGTAAATAATATTTTGTAAATATAAAAATTGGAAAGTAATATGATAAGGTGTTGTGTGACATTATGCCTATGGATTGTTTTCATATTTTTTTGGGTAGTCCTTGGCAATATGATAGACATTAAATACATGATGGAAGATTGAATAGATATTGTATTTGGGTTGATGGTAAGAAACAAATCTTGTTACCTTTGGTTGAAGAATCTGTTGGTGAGATATGTACATCTGTGAAATTTTATTTGATGGAAGGGAGACAGTTTGTTAAGGATTGTAAAAGAAATGATATTTGTTATGCTTTGATTCCTAACAAACCAAGTAAGAATACCAAATATGAAATTCCTAAATAAGTTGAGAGGTTACTCACTGAGTACAAAGAGATAATTTTAGATAATGTACTTGATGGTTTACCACTAATGAGACATATCAGTCTTTGTATGGATCTAATTCCTCGAGCTATTTTACTGAACAAAGCATCACATCGGTTAACACCAACTGAGAATGAAGAGCTTAACCGACAAGTTCATGAATTGTTGGACAAGGGTTTGATCAGAGAAAGTTTGAGTCCATGTGCAGTACCAGCTGTGTTGGCACCTAGGAAGCATAGAGAATGGAAAATGTGAACTAATTCAAGAGAAATCAATAAGATCATAGATAAGTATAGGTTTCCTATACCGAGAATGGATGATATAATGGATTGTTTGAGTGGAGCAAGATATTTAAAAAAAATTGATTTGAAGAGTGGATATCATCAAATCTAAATCAGAGAAAGTGATGAATGGAAGACTGCTTTCAAGACAAAGGAAGGTTTTTATGAGTGGTTGGTTATGCCCTTTGGTTTAACTAATGCACCGAGTACATTTATGAGGTTAATGAATGAATCTTTGAAGAAATTATTGAATAAATGTGTAATTTTATACTTGGATGATATTCTAATATTGAGTAAGACTAGGGAAGATAATTTGATGCATATAAGGCAAGTATTGCAGAGAATCAAAGAGGAAAAGTTGTTGATAAATCTGAAAAAGTGTTCCTTCATGAAAGAAGAACTTGTGTATTTGGGTTTTGTGATTTCAGTTGATGGTTTGAAGATGGATCCTGAGAAGGTTGAAGCTATACTTAGTTGGCCTACACCTAAAAATATCAATGAGGTAAGATCATTTCATGGATTGGAAATTTTTTATAGGAAGTTTATCATAAATTTTAGTTCTATTTGTATTGTTATGACCAAGATAATGAGGGGAGACAAAAGAGAATTCAAATGGACACATGGAGCTGATAAGATTTTTGAGACTTTAAAGTAGAAGGTTTCTAAATTACCTATGTTATCCTTACCTGATTTAAATAAGGTATTTCAAGTTGAATGTGATGCAAGTGGAAGTGCAAATGGAGCTGTGTTGACTCAAGAAGGTAAACCTGTTGCTTTCTTTAGTAAAAAGTTGAATGATGCAAAGAGGAAATATTTTGTGTATGATCAAGAGTTCTATGATATTGTTCATGCTATGAAGAAATGGAGACATTATTTAATTCCAAATGAATTTGTGTTGTATACTGATCATAAGGCTTTACAATATTTGGGTAGTCAGAATAAGTTGAATCAGAGACGTGAAATGGGCAGATTATTTACAGAGATTCACATTTGTGATAAAGCATAAGAGTGGAGTTTCTAACCGAGTTGCTGATGCATTGATTAGAAGAAGATCTTTGTTGACTAAAATGAGAATTCATGTTCTTGGTTTTGAGAATATGAAGAATTTATATGGTAGTGATCCTGATTTTTCTGAGCAATGGAGAGTGTGTAGAGAACCTATTCCAAATCAATCAAGTATGAAGACTATTTCATTTAGGGAGATATGTTGTTCAAAGGTATTCAGTTGTGCATACTAATAGGATCAATGAGAGCCAATTTGATTAAGGAGAAACATAGTAGTGGATTGGCTGGACATTTCAGTATTGATAAAATATTGAGTTTTCTTAAGGAAAGGTATTTTTGGCCTCGGTTATATAAGGATGTTCATAAATTTGTGAAAATTTGTAGATTTTGTCAAGTTGAAAAAGTAGTAAGTCAGAATACTGGTTTGTATACACCGATTACTGTTCCTGAGAAACCTTGGAGTGATATCAACATGGATTTTGTTCTTGGCTTACTGAGGACAGCAAGAGGTAATGATTCCATATTTGTTATTGTGGATAGATTTTCTAAGATGACACATTTCATTCCATGTAAGAAAACATCAAATGTAGTACATATAGTAGATCTTTTCTTTAAGGAAATTGTCAGAATTGCATGAATTATCGAAGAGTATCATCTCTAACCGAGACAGTAAATTTGTTAGCTATTTTTGTAAAACACTTTGGAAGAAGTTGGATACTGATTTGAAGTATAGTTCTACATTTCATCCATAGATTGATGGAAAAATAAAGGTTGTAAACCAAATTTTGGGTAACCTATTGAGATGTTTAGTTAGAGACACACCAAGTAATTGGGATTTGATGTTGGTACAAGAAAACTTTGCATAAAATAGTTCAGTAAATAGAAGTACTAGAAAGACACCTTTTGAGATTGTTCATGGTACACAACCGAGAGGTATATTAGACTTGAGAGATATTATTGGAGAAGAGAAAAGAAGTGTTGACGAAAAGGATTTTTCTAAATTCATGAAGACATTGCATGAGGATGTAAAATAGAAGCTGGAGAAAAGTAATAAAAAATACAAAAATAGTGTAGGTAAGTCAAGGAGACATAAAAATTTTGAAGTTTGTGATGTAGTAATGGTTCATTTTAATAAAGGCATATTTCCTATTGGAAAATATGGAAAACTAAAAAATGAAGAAATTTGGTCCTTGCAAAATACTGAGAAGATTTGATAGTGGAAATGCTTATGAAGCTAAGTTACCTGGTGACATGGATAT
Organism: Thuja plicata; assembly: GCA_018584345.1. Lineage (NCBI taxonomy): Eukaryota > Viridiplantae > Streptophyta > Pinopsida > Cupressales > Cupressaceae > Thuja > Thuja plicata. Next base: position 395,965 of record MU224038.1, read on the forward strand.
ATCACCTATATTCAACATTTTAGACTTGTATGAATATCATGAACCTGATGAAGAAGTGGCAGTACTGAGTGATTATCCTAAGAAATAGATAGAGGAATTGGAACAGATTTTGAAACAGAGAACTAGCAAAATTACAAGAGGAAAGGAATACATGGAGTATCTAATAAAATGTAAGAATAGACTAATTGAGGACTCATCTTGGATTTCTCAATATAAGTTGGATTCATTTCAGGTCAGACCTAATACATGATTTGTGGAATCATTTCTTTTAACCTCAGGTTTCTGATGCAGGAGCATCTTGGGTCCTTGGCAATCCTTCTCAACCAAAAATAGGTTTGCTTTTGTTCTTTAGCTTGTTTGGAGGTTGATCGATGAAGTTCTCAGCTACCTTGTTGCTCGAGTACTCTTCGTGTCTTTCTTTATCAACGGGTCTCAGTGTGTGTTGGTTTTTGTTACTCAGTTATTCTTTCACCGAGTTGGTTTTTTGTGGCTCGATTATGTTCTCACTGAGTCATTCCTGTTGCTCGGGTATCGTCTTACTGAGTAGTTTTTATTTCTCCATGTTTCTCTTCTCAAGTTTTTTATCCTGATCTAGTTGACTTCTATATTTAATTTTCATGGCATAAGTAATGTGGGGTATCTCATTGGGATCTGTGTGGACCTAAATCTGGGTCTCTCTTTGGGATTTGAGTGTTGACCTCTTTGGTGGACTCTTGTATATATTTTTTTCTTTGTTCTTAGTTTTAGGTAGCAATTTTTGGGAGAGGATAGTAGAATTAGATAGACGATTAACTATTAAGACATTTGAAAGGCGGGTCTATGACCTCGCATGTATGAAGATCATTTTGTAATTCTTTAAATGTATATAGATGAAATTGGGAAGGCCTTATAGCCTGACATGTAATGATTTTGATCAATTAATAAAATATTTTTGATGTTTCTTCTCACTCTGTGTGTTTTTTCTTCCGCATTGTATTTGCAAGTTGGTTTGGTACTTGGGAGTGCCTTTGGCCTCACTTCCCTACCATCCTAACGTCACCTCTACTTTTACTTCTAGACCTTGTTTCATGTCCTTGAGGTTTACTATGGACTATCTTCCTAGTATACCTTGGTCCATCATCACCTCTCTCACTTTTAGAATAATAATCACCATACACACCCAATCCCAAATCTACACCCTATTCAACTTATAATGCATCTCCCTCCTGATTTGGTGGAATGGGATTCTCTATCTTGGTGTTCTTCTTTTGCCTCCATGTTTGACAAATAGTCCCATCATCATTTTCATTCATTAGCTAACCAGCTCTGGAAGTATATGGGATCTCACCTTCCAAATTATCCTCAAGGTGATTCTTCATCCTGGATCTAGTATTCTTATAACTCATATTTAGATAATGTGTACAAAAATGATTTATTACTTAGCATTGATGCAGAGATTTCTTCAACACGCCACGCAACACTAAGCTGGGAAAATATACACTAACTTTGAGTAATATTAATTGTGCTACAAAGGACTTCACGAGACAAAATATAACAACAAGGAGCTTAAGCAAATCCCAAAAAAATTTCAATGGTAAAAAAATCCTTGGGATAAGCAAATATAACTCTGTACTATCAATGGTCAACTGACTAGTTTAAAATAAGTAGGCCAGAAGTCTAGCTCAACTTGAAAAACCTTACAATACTTATTACAAATTAATTTCAACTCCCCAATAGAGTCATCATTTTGTTGGTGGTTTTGTATGCTTAAATGACTAAACAACAACCTTTCCCTCTCTAATAAAATTTTAAAGAGAGGCCAACTCCAACTATTATTCATTTTATACACTAAATTTTTCACCCTATTCAAGCTCTCATGGTCTTGATAATCTAGTATAACATGGGAATCACTTCTAGGTTGTGGGACCTTTGCTAACTTGAAGTGAATCCTCCGGGTTCTAGGTCGTTTCCTCTTGGATAATCACCTAATCTTCTCTTGAACATGAAAGTAAACTTGGAAGGAAAAGGGATAGAAAGGAAAGCTTGAAAAGGAAATGACTGGAAAGAAAATTATCCTACTAGGTGATACACCTAAGGTAACTTGAAACGTAACATAGTGACCAAACTAGCATGAAAATTCTTAGATCTAATAGAACATAATCTTTCTAAATAGGCTTGCATAAGTATCTCACAGAGAGGTCTGAAATGGAAAGAGGCTATTCAAGGAAAGGAAATATTTCACAAACAATAATTTTTCCAAGGGAATAGACATAGACTGTGACCTGCAAGAAAATATTCACTCCAGCAAATAGGCACAGGAATGAGACAAAATAACGAGGGATGAACAAAATCTACAAGATTATCTAAATTAGATCACACATAGTAGTGCACAAAGATGTTGAAAGAAAGAAATGCTCAGGAACTCCAAGATTTCTCTAACATAAGTCAATATATTATTTTTAATAAGAGAAGTACAGATAAGGAAAATCTTGAGGGAAGAGAAAATTTCATAAAAAGCTCATACAAAATCTAGAATTCAATGAGAAGTTCCAACAAATAAAACTTGAGGGCAGAAAAAATGCCACAGAAAGCTTACATATGCTGAAAAACTACTTCCTAGACAAGAAAAGCTACTTCTACTCACAAGGAAAAGCCACCTCTTTTTGGAGAATCTCCTTCTAAGCTCTAAAAGCTTCTAAAACTACATATATACACGCTCCTCTAGCACATAGGCTTAGGAGTCAATCCACCAATTTGAATTAGGGTTATAAAAGATTTGTTTAAATAATTCATAAACCCTAAAAATGTCAAATCTTCTCATCAATGCATGTGAGAAATATCTTATTCGATCAGATATAGTCTTGGATATCTTTCCCATCGCCATAAATGTGATCCTGAGAAGTTGGCTTTGTAGACATCTAAAATCGTCCTTATATTAATTTAATTAATATTCCCATAACATTATAGTTAATTTTAAATAATTAAATTTGTTATATTCCTCTGTCTATTTAATTAAATTTATTTAATTAAATATGCTTCACTTTCCTTAGTATTTGAATTTAATTTAAATACTACCCCCTTTGATGTATTAAATCTTATTTAAATACATTATCCCTAATTAATCCCTTTAAATAAATTTTTAATTTATTTATTCCTCCACATGACTTAAATTCTACTAAACTAATTTAATCTAAATTTTTAAATTTAGATTAAGCTAATTTTAACCTAGATCCTACCCTACCTCACATCACTCTCACCAAATAGACCTATTCACTAATTAACTAAGGTTAATTAGGCTAATTTATTGATTCCTACGCCAATTAGTCCTAATTATTTGCTCACACATGTGAGAAAATTTTCAAAAATCCACTTTTCTAAATAATTCTTATTTGGTGTCAACAAGGTTTCTTACACCCATGATTACACCTTCTTACACTTTCTAAAAGTGTTCTATTGGCCCAAAACTCTTACACCCTCTTACACCTCTTACAAGATCCTTCACATGTGTACTTTAAGTACACTTTGACCCATCACATCCAAAGTTGCTCACACATGTGTGACCAAAGTGGGCCTCTTGCATGGCTTATGTGTCCCTCATGTGGCACCTATGTGGATGCAACATGAGCTCCACCTCATCCAAGCCCTCTCTCTCCTCCAAAAAATTTATAAATAGAGGTCATTGTCAAGAGCAAATCATCTCTCATTTATGCATTGTTATCATGTTAAAATAGCTCTAGAATTACATTAGTTCATGTTTTCAAATCTTAGCTCTTAGTTCATTTCATGTTTAACTCATAGTTGAATCTATAAATCACATGTTAGGATAATGGAAAATGAATTTAGTTTTATCATCTCATGCATATCATCCTAGCTTAGTTGTTTACTTTGTATATCAATCATATGATGAATAGCTTGAGACAAGTTCTTCATACTTGTTCTTGAGTTCTTCATCCATCCATTAGTTTGCATTCTAGTTTCATCCACCAAAAAATCAAGTGGGATTAATAAATTGTGTTGGGAGAGCACACCCACAAACCTTCTCTAAGAGTAAATCAACAAGGCATTGGGTGCCCTTGTTCAGCTCATCGGAGGTTGTGATGGAGTCCATTTTTATTTTTATAGTATGCTTTTAGACATGTTAGTATAGTTAAATGATTTATATCTCTAAAATTTGCATGTCTAAGTGTGCTCCCAATAGGTAGGATTTCAACACATACATTTTGGCATGCCCGGTGGGACCCACGTCCCTTGTTTTCTAACTTTTTTGTAGATTTTCCGTGGTTCAGGAAAATTTCATACAAACCTATCTCCACTCTGGAGTCTCCATTTCTATAGATTACCTTCTGCACTTTCCAACTGTCTGCGACATTTGGTCGTCTACGCATATAACTCACCATCTCTACATGTTCAAAAACAAACTCATAAGACTGTGTTTTAAAATTGTTTTTATCAAATTTTTAGTGTTTTAACTCTCGGGTTTCTAACAGTAAAGAAAGTTTTAGGAGTTAAATGGTGTCAAATTTGGTAAAAATATTATTTGTAAGTCTGATTAAGTTCGCTCTTTAACATAATCTAACTCTGTGTATTTGGCCATCTGTGTAGGTGTTTTGCCCTTTCTGTAGATCCCTGTCTACGCAGATCACTGTCTGCGATACTTGGTCGTCTACATGTTTTCCTGAGTTAAGGGGTTTCTAAAACATTTAATATCTGAGACTTTAAGATTGCTAACAGATTTCATGCAGGTTCCCTGATGGTTCTTTAACATATTCTGAAATGAACTTGTATGACTAAACACTTGTCTTGGAATGTATGTTATTTAAAATTTACCTCACTCAATCTTGAATGTTAAGGGAATGAATTTTAACCAATCTTGAATGACATAAGGCAATTAACACACCTTTTACAAGCTTTCTTTTTGATGTGTGGGAAATAAATTGAACATGAATGATTAACCATACTATTGTGTCTTTTTCTTAGGTACAAAACACTTAGTTGCTTTTAAATAGGTTCAATTTGGAATGAACACTTCTTGGTGTGTTTGAAGAAGTGTTTTTCAACACTTCTTTTGAGCTATTTTTCAATAGATTAAAACCCTTAAAATATGTGATACTATGATTAAGTTATAGTTGTATCCTCTCCCCTTGCCTTCGTGGGTCTTGGGTGAAGAGAAAGCTTAACTTAATCAAGCTTCTAGAGAGGCCTGTCTAGAGGGTGTGCTTCCCCTTTAGAGGACAACCTCAAACCAGTAATCCCTTCAGCTGATATAGAAATAAAGTGTGACCCAAAGGTCCTCTTTATCCCTTCAAGCTTGGGCAGTTCATGTTCAATGGTAGTCCATACTGAGTGAATATCCTCAGCATATTGGCATGGTCAAACTAGAAACTTAAGTGTCTCATGTCGTATAAACCAATTGCGGGGACACCACGAAACCTTGCTAACAACTATAATTTAGTATCCTACCTAATTCACCTTTGAACAGTGACTTATTATAGTGCAAGGGGAGGGAAGATTCTCCCCCCAAGATTCCCATCATACGTGTCCCATGGTATTGTGTTGCGAAAGAGATCCGTAGCAAGGCAACAATACCTTGCAAAAGGAAAAAACACGGGCACCCTTCTGGGGGTGACACTATTGTGTGAGATGAAGGACTACCAAGCAATGGGCCTATAATATTTCATGCAAAGCCAATTTCCTAAGGTAGCTACTGTTTGAATTGTCTTCGTTGTGCTAGACCTAGTAAAAACATAAGTGGCTTGAAAGAGTCACTTGAACATACACAAACGAGATCCTACAATTTGAAATCAAGGTTTCCTAATGTCACACTTGTTGGTATCCCTCAAGGTTTCTTTGTCCCTTGTTGGATTGTTTTGAGACTTTTGTTTGTTATTTTTTTGGTTTGAATGTGCTAAAATCAGTTCTTGCCATCAAACAAATTTGCCCAAAATCATGCTGAAGATCATAAATTTGCCCAGAATTTCAACACACTGCCTTAGCCACAGTCAGTCATCTCTACTTTGGATCTGCCATTTGTGCATATCACTATCTTCACAGATCACTGTCTGTGAAGATCACCGAATACGTCTAAGATTGTTATCTCTGCTCGAAAATAGTGAGCTTCCAAATCTACTGAAACATTCAAAATTTGACCTTTTATAGGACCCCAGAATCTTTTGTCCTAGATCATTCAGTCATTAAGACAAAAATATATTTCTCATATGACATGACCAATTTCAAGAAACATAAGAAATTTAAGCTTTCAACACCTCCAGTCATTAGAGAACAGAAAGAAACCACTCACAAATCCAAAGAGTACCAACACATTACCAAATCCATTGATCAGGAAATCAATTATTGTGACAAATTTAAAAAAATCATTTACAACAACAAAGTCTGTAATTTCATGGCCAAATTCTTGCTCAATCGTGCCTTTGTTTCCCTTGAGCAATACGATTAAACAACCATCTTTCTTCTAGGATCAATTTCTCAATTCTTCTATCATCATTCCTTCTCTTGGAGCATTAGATCAATCAAATAAAACTAGATCCTTTTAGGTTGAAATACATTAATCAAAGTGTTCCAGACCTTCATCCTCAAACAAACACAAACATTGCTTGTAGACCATCAGTCTGTCTCAAGTAATTTAAATCCCTTGGTAATGTCGCATTCTGCTTGAGATCACAAGTCTATCTTCAAGTAGAATAGGTATTGCTTTAAATTCTTTTGTGTTTTTATCATCATAAGGTTTTTTCATGCTTAGGTTTTATTACAAAAACCTTTAAATCAATCAATCCAATCAATCAATCAATCAATATTTAATCAAACATCAATCGAATCCAATCAAATCCAATCAAATTCAAGATCAAGATCTTTGCTCCATTTCATTTCTTACATCTCCTTGTCTTCCATTCTTCTAAAATTTCACCATTGTATGGTTGTTACTCGATTTCAAGCTAGAAACATGAGGCGTGGAACACTCAACACCGCTACCTATGAAGTGAACCCTTTTGGCACTCAATACTTTCAAGGGCCTGAAGTACAAGCTAAGGAAATTCATGAAGAAACCAAGTTAGTAGAACAAGAGGAATGACCCACCCAAGTGAATGACTTCCTTAGTGATCCTTATAATATGGAAATGGTTGAGAAAGCCATTATGCAAAATAGCAGTGAAATATTCTTGAATATTATTCAAAATGGTATCACAGTACCCGCTAATTTTGATGATACACTCCTTACTCAGACCATCACCAAAGTCATCGCTGCCACTACTGCATCCATGGATTCTACTTCAAATGATACATCATCAAGTGATACCGGTAAAGGGGTTGTTAGTGAACCCCCCACATCAATATGTTGGAAACACTGAGAGGGGGGTGAATCAGTGTTTAGCTACTTATTCAATTTCAGCACTTTAAACATAAATCAATTAGATATTACTTGAAGCTTAACACAAGATCACATAATATTATTATGGGGAAACCTTGATTAGAGGTGTTGTGGGTCCACAACACACACCCCATTTTTGGTCCTCTGACCATGGGGACCCCCCTTCTTTTTTTTCCTTTTTCCTCTCGTCGTGTCTACCCCTTATAGAGATCCAATCAATCGTCGAAGGAATTTACCTAAACCAAGTCAGAAGAGGAAGAAATATTTTTTTGGCCTTTTGGCCCTTTTGGCCTTTCGAAGGACTTAGGTACTCTGAAAGACCAAAATGACTGAAAGACTAAAAACTTGGCTCTTTAAGTATTTTCGGCCTCCAAAAACACAGAAAGGCTGAAAAACTTTCCCCCCTCTGAAATTTGTGGACTTTCAGAGTCCAAAATCTCTAAAAGGGATGACATCATCCCATGGGCTATAAAAGGATGGGTCTTCATTTTGAAGGTCACTTCATCTTTTTCGAGCGCTTGGGTTTTTAAAGAGAGCTCCGATTTTCTTGGTTTTCTATTGCCTCACTTCTGGATTGCTCCCAGTTTTTTCCATTGGACTCTGTCCCCACTCTCAGCCCTAGCGAGGTTGGTTTTAGCTTCTCCATTTTGTCTTCATTTTTTTGTTTGGTCATAGTTAGCATGTTTTCATGTTTCTTGGGCCTGTCCAGCCTAAGGCATGTTTATTTCAGCTTGTTGTTGTCTAACATTTGTGCCTTGGTGTGTCGACAGGGATGCCCCTCCCTATCAGCCCTAGGTTTTCTGGTTTCTTTGCATTTAGGTTTAGGGTCTTGTCGTGCATCGGTCGTGGCCTTTGCTATAGGTTTTTAGCCTCTAAAAGGCTAAAAATGAGTCTCTTCAAAAAACCTAAGTGCCCTTTCAAACTTTTGACCTTTTGGACCCCCGAGAGGTCTCAAAAGCTGAAAGGTTTGAAAGACCGAAAACACTCCCTCGCACAAAGTTTGGCCTTTCAGGTTTTTTCTTCGGTTTCAGACTTTCGGCGTCTGTAAACTCTTTCACAATTTTGGGGTCTAAAAGGTTCGAAAAACCTCATCATTTTAAAATGAATCTTTTCATACTTTTGGACGTTTTGGCCTCCGGTTGTGTTTTTTGTTTCCGAAACCCTGAAAGGTCCAAAAGTGCGAAAAAACTTGCCTTAGTTGTTAATTTAGCTCTTTCTTGCTTCCCTAGTATAAATTGTTCAATAAGATACTAATACTTGTATGTTCTTGCAGGAATGACTGAATCAAAGACAACCTCTCCAATGAAATATCAATACAAGGGGAATCCCCCCAGTTTGAAGGTAGGAAACAAGCACAGTGAGATCACAGATACCAATATCGAGAATGTAGATTGGAATGAATTCCTGGCTCAGTGTTCCCCACTAGCAAATATATCTAGTGATTGCACCGCATTAGTCCTATCTGGTCTAGTGAATGTGGTAGCACACCCACTAGATGTTTCATCTACAAAACTGATCATTACCCTAGCTCATCATTATGATTTAGATAAAAGGGTGGTAGTAAACTCAGAGGGGCAGGTGGTACTAGACATTAGGCTGGATGTCATTGAAGACGTGTTCCACCTTCATAAAGGCATAGACAATTTCTATGACTCCCATATAGAGAAGGGAATCAAGTGGTTTGGCAATAGGGAGCAAGCCCTACATGAGATGATGAATAGAGACTACCTCAAGCAGTCTCTTCCTAAGAATAAATTGGATAAGATAGACCTCCGAAGAGGTTATATGAAGGATAACATCTAGGCAGCTATAACACTGATAAGTTGGGTATATGGATTACCTCAATCCACTTAGCTCAAGCACTAGATGATCATATTGATTGAAAGGATCTGGGAATGTAAGGCAAGATTTGATTGGGGTACCATTATTAGCGACAACTTGGATAAGCAGCTAACAACAATGAAGCATAATCCCAAGTTCTACATGAGCACTTACATAGTTTATTTACTAGCTGCATGGGCAGATTACCCTGGCCTCACCAAGAAAGGGAATCTAAATTATTTGAATGCATGGCCACACCTTGTATACCCCCAACTGGTAAAAAGGGGGAATATGCCAGAAGATTCCCATGATTCCAGGATAGTCAATGATGCATTTATATTCGCAGTTATCTGATCCATTGAGGGTGACTTTGCCAAAAGGATGTCAGAGGAGGCTGCTACCAAAGTGAGGTCCATTGGGGCCTATTATATTCAATTCAGAACTTTTACATACATTCGGGTAGCTGGGACTACCATACAACCAAAGAAGTTGCCCAGATATCCCTCTGACTAGATATTTATACTGGAGAGGGCCAGGCAGCTCACAGATGCATATGAGCACATAAAGCATAAAAATAATCACTATTGGGACTTTCCCATATCTTTGGGACCATATACACTACAAGACATGAAGGTTTGCAAGTCCCTAGCTTTTGAATGGGATGATTTCCCCTTATAACTCTATGAGAAAGTGTGTCCTTACTTTAACCCCATAGGTACCTACAGCCATATTATTGGAAAATTCTATATACATGAGCCACACGTGGAGGACCACTGGATGAACTGTGTGGATGATTATGAAGTCAGGATCAGGGACTATTGTAGAATGAACCTCGCTTTAGCAAAAGAGGTTTTGGAGGTTCCTATTTCTTCAAAGGTTTTGGGATGTGATTCAGATGAAGTTTTAAATGACATTTACACCAAAGATAAGATATATGATCGGCCGATCATGAATGCAGAGGTGGATAAGGATGAAAATAATGACATAGACTTCCGAGAGAGGCATGTAATAAAGACCACCACAGCTTGGATCAAGAACCCACACAAGATGAGCCCCATCCCAGCGAAAACACTAATGGAGCCCTCAAAGAAGGTAGAAAAACAATGAGCGGAGAAATCCACAGTCCCTAAATACAAGGGGGCTCCTCCTCAGAAGCCAAGGATAGTATATGGGCATGAACAACAAGTTGAATATGGATCTAATCCTAGGCCCAAGAAGACAAGAATGATAGGCTAGATTGACCCACCAGCGGGCTCCTCACAGCCCTTATCAGGTGAAGGCCCATCTACCTTTGGCCAATCTCCTCCCACCCACTAAGAAGGGAAAGAAAACTTATAAAAGAAAGAAGGGATCCCAGTCTCCAAGGTTACAAATAGTTCAAGAAGAGATAGAAGAAGAAGAGGGTGAACCCTTAGTCAAGAACATGAGATTACAAAAGAGAAGAGAAAAGGAGATCACAAAGAAACATAAAGAAGTCCCCAAAGAGCAAGATAATCCATTGGATGCCTTGGGATCTGATGAGTTCTTAGTGTCTAATTTAGAGGGGCTCGAAGGCTATTCAGACCATAGACAAGATACAAAAGCTAGGGGGCCATCACTGTTCCAACCTCAAGTAATACTTACTCCACCACCAGCTCAGTTCACTAATCCTTCAGTGGATGTTCCTCCTCTGCAAGTGAGTTCCAATTACCCTCCAAAAGCTAAAGCCCAATATAGTGGAGTAATTCTAGAGGCAACAACAACCAATGTAGCTGGGGGTGATTCTGTTTCAACCCCAACACCTCATTCACCTACCCCACCAACTTCCTTACCATTTCCAATACCTACTCCTACACCCAACCTGCCCTCTCCTACTGATACCATTCCCTCATCTACCGCTACAGTCATGCTAGAAATTATTCCACCAACATCAATCCCTTCACGATGCTCCACTCAAACCGCCAAAGAAATAATAAGCACAAAAAATACATCACCTTTCCAGACCTCACTAGAGGCCATGACCAATCTTAGGCCAGAAGTGGTAATTGATTCATTAGCCGATGAAGGCCCAAAGAACGAAAGGGAAAAGGAGGTCAGTGAGCAAGATAAGGAAGAGGAGGAAATAAAAAAGGATACAGAAGGGGATAGAATGGAAGAAGGAGAAGATGGACAAGGAAAAGGGCCAGAGAAGGAATTAGAATAGGGAATAGCTCTAGGGAAATAAGGCTTGACCTCAATTCTCCATATGGCACCATATGAGCCAATAACTACCTCTGATAAACCTACTTGGTTTACCAAGGAGATACAACCTCAGAAAAGAACCTACACAAGTGAACTGGATGGAGAAGATACAAATATAACTATTGTGAAGCAAGCTTTCCACCATGCAGACGTGAGTGTACCTGCTAAAACCATGTCATATGTGACCCAAGACACTAAGGGTCAATGGACAGCAAAAATAGATATCCCACCCCCTAGCACCTCTCAAACCACAGGTTCATTAGGAGACTATACATTCAAGGAGGTAGACTTGGGGGAACCAACCAGAGAAGGGAGCAAGACATTAGCAGCTTTGGGACTCAAGCATGCTCTGGGGTTCATGAGTAAAGATGAGGAGACCATAAAATATTTAACAGACCAAAATGAGGCTCCAAAATGGGTCATTCAAAAAATGGTGGGTCCCATTGACCCAAACTACTCAGAGGCTTCATTACAAGCCATGCTTGATAAAAGGGCCACACCAAATTTACCGGCAGGTTTGACTCCGTCGTTCATCTAGGCAAGCGCCGATTGGAAAAATGACTTTGAGAAACTTGAAGAGAAGTTGATTCCATTGATATTCAGGCCATATCAGACCATACTATTTTAATTTAATGCACTCATTGACTTGGTAGAAAATGATGGAGGTATATATTCAGAGATAATTAAGTGGCAAGCAGCTCTCTAGGATTTGGAGGTAATCCAAAAGCAACGCTTCCAAATTTTGGTAAAAGTCTATGATGGCGAAGAACTAGATAAATTCAAGGCATGGACTAAACAAATGACCAAAATAATTAAGGTCTACAAGAAGCACAAAACCCTTATAGCCAACAAGTGAGAAGAGGTGATAAGTTGGGTCAAAGAGATAGATACTTTCTTCACTTGGGCTGGCCTTAACATCTATCGGGATGAAGATAAATAGATTCTATGCCCTTCCAATGAGGTGGTCCAATAGTTCAAGGATGCTCTAGCCAGAATTGATACTAAGGAAGCCTTGTAGAAACTATTCTACTTGAAAGATGAAATATGAAGAATGTCTCAGCATGAAGCAGAGATCAAGTTCTTTGCTTCTGAATTAACTGCTTTCAAAAAGAAGAAAGGACAAAGGATTGCTAAGATAAGGAGAAAAGAGATCAATTTTGAGGAATTTCAGGAGATAGTGCAGAGGCTTAGGGCATCTCACCCAGAGGTCTTTTCTAAGTAAAACTCCCAGGGTCCAAATCACTAGATAGACCGGGCATGATTTTCACACTTGGTCAAATTTCACTAAGGCCATATTTTTCAGCCTTTCAGCCTCTGACTTTTTGGCCTTTCAGCCCATACAGCAAAGAGTATTTTTTGGCCTTTAGGCCTTCAAGGATTTTGGCCTTTTGGCCCCTTTAGGTTTTTTCAGCCTTTCGGCATGCGACAAGTCTGAATTTTTGGGACCTCCGACGTTCAGATTTTGAGAAGCACTTGCAAAATTAAAAGACATTAAAAGTTTCAGGGTAGAGGTCAGGGTCTGAAAAAGTAGGTGTTTCCAGTGAGGTCACTTTTTTCAACACCAATTCGACTCTAGATTAGATCAATGGACAAATTGAGTTAGTTTCAGAGGAACTAAGGGTCTCCTATCAGTTCCCACCATTAGAAATATCCCAGATGAAGAATCCAAGAAGAACAACAAGCATCAAGAAGAACACTCTAAGCTCACAGAAGAAGCTTACATTTTTTCTCTCTTTTCTTGGTGAATTTTGCCCTCTTTGCATGAGCAAATGGATTGTAAATGCATGGAAGAATCCATGCAAGTTAGATAGTATCAGTTAGCAATAGTTTCCCTTTAGCAAAGCTCTAGTTTTAGCTCTTATTTTGTAGTTTAAACTCTCTGATGCCCTAGCTCCAAAATCAGAGTTATAGATCAAAACTCTATATATTGTAATCAAAAAACAATGTAAAGGGCAGACTTTTTTAATAAAATAAAGATCTACATTGGGTGCTTCATTCATGGTGTGTGAATTACTGCTATCTATGCGAATTAATTGAATGTATGCTTGCATTATTCTTTATTTTTAGAGAGCCCTTTGTGTTATTGTGTTTCAAATTTGTGCTACTTTTAGTTGGAGTTTGTTGTTGTATATCTACCTTGTTGTGACGAATGCATGGAGGAGATCATCTATGGGCTTAATGATAAATCTGTCTCATGGGTGCACACATCTTGGTGGCTTCACAATTTGATAGATTTTGAATATCTTGCACGAGTGAATATGTCTTCTCTCCAAATGCTTGCATCTGTGGAGTAGTGAATTATGATTTGGTCTAATTTATGCTTCGTGGGTTGTTCCAAATCTCTCCAGCATTCAATTCACAAGGAAGGGTTTACGGCATTTTATGTCCTTAGGATTTCACTTTCCTTGCAATTTTCTTTATTTCTCGTTACCCTTCTCTCTTTAAAATGTTTTCATTAATTCTAAAAATTACCATCTTGAAAACACAAATTGCATTTTATTTACAACACCCATATTTGTTAAAATGGAAAATACCAAAAAAAAAGAGAACTAACAATATTTTGTAGTTTGCTGTCTTGAACGTACCAGCAAAGGCCTCCTCATGAACAATCACATTTATCTTCAACTAAGTAACCAAGCAGGTTGTGACCTAACCCCGGATAACCTTAGGAATAACCTGGTTATTCTTTCAAGAGAGGAAATCAAATCTTGAGATCCTAGCAAGTTGGCTTGTGTTAAAACAACGCTCAATAGAAGTGGCACTAGAAGGAGTTCCTCAAGACCCAAAAGCTAGATAATATTGGATCTTTCTCTCCAAAGAGATTCGAGCATGTGCTTAGATCATCTCCAAAAAGAAGCGAGTTCCTCAAACTCACTCACCACCAAAGGGCTCACAGTGAAAAAGGGAAAGCAAGAGGTGAATCTTCTCATCACCTTGCCGCACCTTGGGATCCTCTCAGACAATAATCACACATCTCTATCCCAACTACTACCGCAACCATTAATCAAAATCAGAACATGCAAAATCAACATTTGCAGCAACCTCATCCAATGGCCTTTTTTGCTAATGCAACTAGCTCACCTTTGAACTTTGTTGGGAAGTTCCATGAGTTACCCAAAAATCTAGATAATTTTTGTACATGATTCATATATGGTGAGTCTAGGACAGTGAAAGAACACATCTGTGCCTTCAAGAAAATTTGCAACCGTAAAGAGATTGCTCACCAAGACGTCGTCTGTCGCCTATTCCCATACACTTTGGGAGAGTTTGCATACAACTGGTACCTAAATTTTTCACGAGGATCTATCTCAGTGTGGAATGACTTCGAAACCAAATTCCTCAACCAATTCAAATTGTATGTTGATCCTGTGGTGACACATCACTAGTTCATAACCATGAGGAAGGATCCTAAGGAGCCCATTACTATGTTTAATCATTATTTTCACAAAATGCATCAAAAGCTGGAAGTGCCTTACACTATACCAGATGAGGCCATCATACAAGTTTACTTAAAGGCTCTAGACCCATTTACCTCAATCTTTCTAAGAAGGCTTCCCCTGGCAGATAGAGATACAATTGAAAAGGTGTATAATGAAGCCATCACTTTCACTCAGCAAATGCACCCACAAGAAGGAAGCTATGCAGCTGCACCCATCAGGAGTAATATTTTCATCCCGCACCCATTTGTAGCAAATAATCAAGCCTTGGCCAACCACTTTCCCATGAAAAATCCTATACCAGCACAGCCATGTACGACCATGCATCCACCCATTACTTATCTAGCCTATGAACTCATAAGACAACATTCATAGAATAGAGGATGGTACCCAAAAATGATCCTGACACTCTCATGGCTTCTGATTTGGATGTCGTAAAGAAGACCTTATCACAACTCACTAGCGAAGTTACCAGAATGAAGCTAAACCCACCCCAAAATTAGGGCAGATACCAACGAGTGTCTGCTGGTCCAAATACATACCCTCAGAATCCAAATAGGATTTTTAATGCATACAGCAACAACAACACACAGGAGAAACCATTTGGGCAGCAAAGGCCAAACCGGCCATGGAACACTAGACCAAATAATGGCAGCATCCCATCAGATAATGCAAATACTTATGAGGCTTCAGAGGCCAATTCTATCAGGGCTCCAAGTAGGCATTAGGACAATAATGGATATGTGAACAGCTCCCAAGACTACTACACCCAAAATCCAGAGGGGCCCTCGATACAATTCAATGCTATGGTGTTCAATTCCTGAGTCTAGAAAGGAGGGAAGCTTAGAAGTTTATACGGGAGAAGATGAATTTTTGTTCCCTTTTCAGAGAGAAAATGAACCTGAATATTCTAAGGTTCATGCCTTCTAGAATGATTAACGAAACCCACATAACCTTCAGAGCAGAAAGGAATCCCTCACCGATGGCATACCTCTAGGAAAGAAATCGACTCCACCAGATCCTCGGGCTAGTAACAATCCCATACCTCCAATGGGCCCGAACACCATACCTTCTATGATAGGTACATATGCTGGCTACCAAGGAACGGCCTAGTCAAATGACAAGTACAGTGTAGTAGATGAACTCAAGAAAACTAAGGTGAACATCTCTATGTTCAAATTATTGTAGGGTTGCCCATCTCAAAACTTGGCCCATTGACCAATGGCACCATGGCACCCATGTCCAATGTTAACACATCTAAGGCATTCCCAGTAGTATTCACAAATAGGATAGAGGTCCCACCATTCTTACTCATCTTGCGAATGTTTAGGAAGAACCTACATAATTGCCTAATCAATTCAGGAGCCTCATGCAACGTTATGCCCCTGTCAATTTTCCAAAAGTTGGGGATGGTGCCCCAAGTAACAAACTGGGTGGTCATACAATTAGAAAAAACTGAGGTCAAAGTAATTGGTGTGCTCAAAGATGTACACATCCAACTAGTTTCAGATCCCCGAATACAAGAATGCATTGATATACACATAGTGGACATCCCTAAAACTTATGGGATGTTACTAAGCCAAGAATGGACTAAATGCTTAAGAGGATGGATCTCTACAGATTTCACCCAAATTTGGCTACCTTGGAGAGGTTTGAACAACCAAATAAAGATAGATGCAGAGCCGAAGCTAAAAAAGGATGATCACCAAATACAATGCCCCGAATGAAGTCTTGTTCACTCAAACTGATTTGGGCACTTATCGATTGGATGACATTTTCATGTTTAAAATCCGAGAAAGCAAAGAATCAGACCATAGTCCCATCCAAGGTCTTCTAGAGATAAAGATTGGCAATAAAATCATCCAAAGTTTCATCGATAGCACAAAAAATATCCTATGGCATCTAAGCCAAGACGTAGATTCCAACATCTTGTTACTACCTGGATACTACCAATTACATCAGGATAGTCATTCTGAGTTTACATGCCCCAGTTCTCAAGAGGCACTGTTGCAAGTGTTGGCTCAAACTTCCCAACCAAATGAGCCACTAGAGGCCCTGATAATAAAGGAAGATGAACTTGGGGTAGAAGGCAGGAATGACGCCATGCCAAATATGGATAGCCTAGTCCTCGTAAACAGTTCACCTCAAAATCAAGACAGTGGGTCAGATTCTGAAGATAGAAGCTATGCCCCAAACATACTTAGTGACTGGAGTACCTCAGACGATGGAACATGTCCCCCTTACAAGGGAATGCTAGGAGATGAAGACAATGAACTCCTCAAACCTAGGCATACTCAAAATATAGGGGAATCAACTTCTTCTAAAAGTAATGGGGAGAGGAGCCAAAAAGCAAGGACCAAGGATTTTTCTAAGAAAAGCTTGACCAAACCCAGCCCTACTAAACCACCTCAGATATGGAAATTGCGCTTCGATGGTTCTAAGTGCAAACAAGGAGTAGGTGCGGGAATCAAATTAATAAATCTGAGAGGTAAGTCTTTCTATGTTGCTTATAGGTTACTATTTCTTTGCACTAACAATGTTGCAGAATATGAAGCGTTGGTTCGCGGACTCCTCCTAGCTCACGAGAAGGGAGTCAAAATCTTGACGGTGGAAGGAGACTCACAATTGGTTGTCAAGAAGATCCATATTCAGTACACTTGCAATGATAAGAGGCTCTCAGCCTACTGAAATAGGGTATGGGATTTAATTAATGACTTTGATGCTTTCAACATCAAAACCATCCCAAGAAGAAAGAACATTGTTGTTGATGCGTTGGCTGTTTCAGCCAGCTCATTACATCCAATGTAGAAATCAAAACTAAATAAATTCTCGGTTGAACTTGTTATAGCCCCTGGCATTCTAGATAATGTTACTAACTTTCAAGTCTTCCAAGATGACCAGCATATCCTAGAATTTATCATGTGTGCTGGCGTGTTCAAGAAGCAGATCATAGACAAGGAGGATAACGGCAAGGAAACTACTGAACCTAAAGAGCCTGACGATCATGACATCATAAACCTAAAGACCAATGCCATACCCAAGGGAATGGTAGAACTAGAAAGGATCTTTTATAGTGATAAGACTGCTGTGAGAAGACACCCCGATGTAACACCTGATGGTAAGCAATGTGACACTTACAACCTGGGCATGGAAGAGGAACCAAGAGAAGTCCACATCAGAAAGGTGGGGACCAAAGAAGAAAAGGAGAAAATGGTCTAGCTTCTCACTGAATATCGAGACGTCATATCATGGAGTTATGAAGAATTAAAGATATATGACACCTCAGTCATAGTACACAACATCCCTTTGAAACCAGATTCTAAGCCCTTTAGGCAATGAAAAAGACCCGTGAATCCCACTATGGAACCCTTGATCCAAAAGGAATTCCAAAAGATGCTTGACACCAGGATCATCTTCCTGATCTGGCACTCTACATGGGTTGCAAACCTAGTACCTATAAGGAAGAAGACTGGAGAAATTAGGATGTGCGTAGACTTTCGAAACCTCAACAAGTCCTCTCAAAAGGATAATTATCCGCTCCCATCTCTAGATGAAGTGTTGCAAAAGGTTAATGGATCCCAAATGATGTCATTCCTGGATGGCTACTTTGGGTATAATCAGGTGATGGTACAGGAAGAGGATAGGCTAAAAATGGCATTCACCACTAAATGGGGAACTTTCACCTATCGACGAATGCCTTTCGGGCTGATTAATGCTAGAGCCACCTTCCAGAGAGCAATGGACATAGCATTCAAAGGATTAGTTGGAAGGTGCATTATCATCTACAGGGATGATCTCATGGTCTACTCAAAACTAAGAGCTAACCATATAAGAGACCTCAGAAAATGCCTACAGAGGTGTAGAGAGTTTGGGATCTCCCTCAACCCCAAGAAATGTGTGTTCGGGGTGACTGAAGGAAAGCTCTTAAGGCATATCATCTCTAAAAATGGGATATCTATTAACCCCAAAAGGGTGGAGGCGATCCTAAAATTGACACCACCCCATAGCCGCAAGGAACTAAAATCTTTCTTCGAAAAGATCAACTTTGTCAGAAAATTCATTAGTGGCTTCATAGAAATAGTGAAACCATTGAACGACATGCTCAAGAAAGATGCCAAGATTGAATGGGCCCTCCCAGCCAAGAATTATTTTGAAGAGATTAAGACTTCCATCGCCACAGCACCAATCCTAGCAAGTCTTGACTACACCATCCCTTTCAAGTTCTACTCTTTCATGTCAGAACACTCATGTGCAGGCATTCTCACGTAGAAGAAGAATAGCGAAGACAAAAGACCCATCACCTTTATGAGTTTCACCTTCAAAGATGCAAAGCTCAGATACCCAAACCTGGATAAACAATCATTTTCTCTCGTCAAGGTGGTAAAGAAGTTAGGCATTATATTTTAAGGAGTAAAGTCATTGGGATAGTTCTAGATGTGGTAGTTAAATCCCTCCTAATGCAGAATGAACTGGGAGAGTGGAGAGGAAAATGGATGGAAATTCTCCAAGAGTTTGACCTAGAAATCCAACCGATGAAATTGGTAAGAGGCCAGGGCCTGACTAAGCTGATCTCTAAGTTTGAAGAAGGTCTGGTCTTCCAAACGTATACCGACCAAGGCGTGATCATGGATGTATGGTACCAAGACATAGTGTACTATCTAATGTAGAATTGCTGCCCTGAGGAAATGAATAGTTCCTAGAGAAGAGCCTTAAAGATCAAAAGCAGCTCTTACATGCTAAAGAGTGGACAACTCTACAAACACAATTATGAGGGTTTGTACCTAAGGTGTTTGGATAGGATAGAGGCAAAACAAATACTGGTGGACTTTCATGACAAATACAGAATGGGACATCGATCGGCAGAGGCCACATCTCACCAAATCCTGAAGGCAGGGTATTTTTGGCCTATGATATTTAAAGATACCAGGGAGCACGTGAGATCCTGCCACACTTGCCAAACTAGCGCAACTCAAGAGAGAAATCCAGCAATGCCCTTACAACCAGTCTATGAGGTACGCCCATTTTCCCAATGGGGCTTGGATTTTTTTGGAGTGATTAACCCCCCTTCATCTGTAGGAAAAAATTTTATCTTAACAGCTACCAACTATTACAAGTACTAGACAGAGGCACAAGCATTGAAGAATTGTACCACTAAGGTCGTGACCAAATTTGTGGAG
The DNA here is from genome assembly GCA_018584345.1 of Thuja plicata. Taxonomy (NCBI): domain Eukaryota; kingdom Viridiplantae; phylum Streptophyta; class Pinopsida; order Cupressales; family Cupressaceae; genus Thuja; species Thuja plicata. The sequence continues at coordinate 415,982 of MU224038.1, forward strand.
GAACACAACATAACTAGGTTTGGGATGCCATTCTATCTGGTATGTGACAATGCCCCCTCTTTCTCTTTCGCCTCACTCACACAATGGGCCTTTGAAAACCAGGTAGTCCTCAAATTCTCTTCAAATTACTATCCGCAAGGCAATGGCATAGCAGAGTCTACAAAGAAAAATCTGACAATGGTCACCTCCTAGATGACAACCCCAGGGACTGGCACACGCAGCTAAAATATTCTTTATGGATTGATCACATAAGGATCAATAAATCCCTGGGGATGTCTCCATACCAACTTGTTTATGGCTTGCAACTGGTCTTTCCTATGAACCTGAAGATCCCAATTCTAAGATTCATGGACTAGTACATAGGGGAGGAAGATCAGGTACAAGTCAGACTCATGAATCTCCTAAAATTAGAGGAGAAACAAACTTTGGCCATGGAAAATGTATCAAAACATTAGGCTATAGTCAAAACATGGTTCGACAAGAGAGCTACCATCAAAACCTTTAGGATCTCTGACCTTGTCCTCCTGTGGGATAAGGAAAAAGAAAAGCCAAGTAGCCACACCAAGTTCCAAAGACTGTGGATAGGCCCTTACCAAATATCAGAGATCCTGGGGGAGAACACTTTTAGGATCAGCACATTGGACAGAGAGTTGACCCCATTTCCAGTCAATGGGCAATTCCTCAAACATTACTTTAGATCCTAATCGGGACTTCCTTCTGTCCCTTGTACCATAGTCACTTTTGCATTTTTCTTTTGTTGTCCTCATCGTCAATCCTTTCTTCTGCTCATGTTTTCCCTTTTCTTTGTCGAGGCTTGTTTGTTTTTTTGGGTCAGTGTGTTTTGGATCCAGTCTAGGGTGTCTTGCAAGAGGAGCAGAGGTATTTCTTAGTCAAATTTCTCCAAGGATACATGCAGCGTAAGAAGAACCTTCCTAACAGACAAAGTAGTGATGATTATCATTGACAGACAAGAAGAAGTTCAAAGTTTGGTCATCCTGATCACAAGACACATTAAGGTACAAACACCAGAGGGCATGGGTTTCTAAGGCGTTTGTCAATTGTAGCCAACCTGACTGCATAGGTTAGGGTACCCACCAATCCCAAAACCCAAGTCTGAACTGAATGTGAAGGCAATATTGAAAGAAAGAAGAGCCCAAAAGGGAAAGCAAAAGAGACACTCAAAAGAAAAGTTCCCCAAAGAGGTCATGAGTGAAAAGTCTGGGCAACATTGCCTAATCATTGCTTGGATCAAAAAAAAAGAAAGAAGAAAAGAGGTTATGGACCTGAATGTGTGGAACACACTAACATCCAAGGCTTGATACATCTCCAAGCAAATAGAACGAACAAAATGATTTTCCCAAAAATGGAGTTCTCACAAAGAAAGAAAGTTGTAGCCTAAGCAGACAGGACAGACTTGGGTGATTATGACAACCTCTACCAGGGCTATGGATGCTCGACTGGCAGTAGAGCAAGGTTATACTTGGGACTCAGGGAAAACTTGGTCGGGGCTATGGACGCCTAACTGACAGCAAAGCTCTTTCAAGGAAGCCTTGGTTTTATTTGGAAAAGGTTGGGAATAACTGGCAAGCACCTTGGTTATCACAATTGAAGGTCAAGAAATGAACACACATGAACACACACAGTGAAACTAACAGAAGAACCTCAGATTGGAGGTCATTAAATAATCGTCGACTCCACCACCTCTTGGTTTGGTTCTACTGCAAAGCTACTTTCAGAAAGGGTGTTTATTATAAAGAAATGCCTTGGTCATTCCTCCTTTTTTCGGGGCTATTTGTTGTGGGTCCACAACACACACCCCATTTTTTGGTCCTCTGACCATGGGGACCCCCCTTGTTTTTTGTCCTTTTTCCTTTCATCATGTCCACCCCTCGTAGAGATCCAGTCAACCATCGAAGGAATTTACCTAAACCAAGTCAGAAAAGGAAGAAAGCATTTTTTCAGCCTTTTGGAGGACTTAGGTACTCCAAAAGACCGAAATGGCAGAAAGGCTGAAAACTCAGCCCTTTCAGTGTTTTTGGCCACCGAAAACAATGAAAGGCCAAAAAAATTTCCCCCCTCTGAAATTTGTAGACTTTCAAATTATGAAATCTCTGAAAGGGATGACATCATCCTGCGAGCTATAAAAGGATGGGTCTTCATTTTGAAGGTCACTTCATCTTTTTTGAGAGCTTGGGTTTTTATAGAGAGCTCTAGTTTTCTGGGTTTTCTGCCACCTTGCTCCTGGATTGCTCCCTATTTTCACCGTTGGACTTCATCCTCACTCTTAGCCTCGCCGAGGTTCATTTCAGCATCTCCATTTTTTCTTCCTTTTTTTCATTTGCTCATAGTTAGGGTTTTTTCATGTTTCTTGGGCCTGTCCAGCCTAGGGCACATTTGTTTTAGCTTTTTGTCATCTGGCCTTTGTGCCTTGGTGTGTCGACAAGGACGTCCCTACCTGTTGGCCCTAGGTTTTTTGGTTTCTTTGCGTTTAGGTTTAGGGTCTTGTCGTGCATTAGTCACAGCCTTTTCTGCAGGTTTTCAACCTTTGAAAGGTCAAAAACAAGTCTCTTCAAAAAACCTAAGTGCCCTTTCAAAATTTCGACCTTTCAGACCCCCGAAAGGTCCAAAAAGCCAAAAGGTCTGAAAGACCAAAAACACTACCTCACACAAAGTCTGGCCTTTTGGGGTTTTTTGTCAGTTTCAGACTTTCAGCGTCTGCAAACTCTTTCCCAATTTTGGGGCCCGAAAGGTCCGACAAACCTCATCATTTTAAAATCAATCTTTTTTAACTTTCAGACGTTTCGGCCTTCGGTTGTGTTTTCGGTGTCTGAAACCTCGAAATGTCTGAAAGTGCAAAAAATCTTGCCATAGTTGTTAATTTAGCTCTTTCTTGCTTCCCTAGTATAAATTTTTCAATAAGCTATTGATACTTGTCTATTCTTGCAGGAATGACTAAATCAAAGACAACCTCTCATATGAAATATCAATACAAGGGGAATACCCCCAGTTGGAAGGTAGGAAACAAGCACAGCGAGATCATAGATACCAATATCAAGAATGTAGATTGGAATGAATTCCTGGCTCAATGTTCCCAGCCAGCAAATAGATCCAGTGATTGCATTGCATTAGTCCTATCCGGGCTAGTGAATGTGGTAGCACACCCACTGGTTGTTTCATCTATAGAACTGATCATCACCCTAGCTCATCATTATGATTCAGATAAAAGGGTGGTAGTAAACTCAGAGGGGTAGGTGGTACCAGACATTAGGCTGGATGTCATTGAAGACGTGTTCCACCTTCATAAAGGCATAGAAAATTTCTATGACTTCCATATAGAGAAGGGAATCAAGTGGTTTGGCAATAGGGAGCAAGCCCTACATGAGATGATGAATAGAAACTACCTCAAGCCGTCACTTCCTAAGAATAAATTGGATAAGATAGACCTCTAAAGAGGTTATATGAAGGATGACATCCAGGCAACTATAACACTGATAAGCTGGGTATATAGATTACCTCAATCCACTCAGTGCGAGCACTGGATGATCCTATTGATTGAAAGGATCCAGGAACATAATGCAAGATTTGATTGGGGTACCATTATTAGCAACAAATTGGATAAGCAGCTAACAAAAGTGAAGCATAATCCCAAGTTCTACATGAGCACTTACATAGTTTATTTACTTGTTGCATGGGCAGATTACCCTGGCGTCACCAAGAAAGGGAATCTGAGTGATCCAAATGCATGGCCAACCCTTGTATACCCCCAACTAGTAAAAAGGAGGAATATGCCAGAAGATTCCCATGACTATAGGATAGTCAATGATGCATTTATATTCACAGTCATCTGATCCATTGAGGGTGACTTTGCCAAAAGGATGTCAGAGGAGGCTGCTACCAAAGTGAGGTCCATTGGGGCCTATTATATTCAATTTAGAACATTTACATACATTTGGGTAGCTAGGTCTACCATACAACCAAAGAAGTTGCCCAGATATCCCTCTGACTAGATAATCATACTAGAGATGGCCAAGTAGCTCGCAGATGCATACGAGCACATAAAGCATAAAAATAAGCACTGTTGGGACTTTCATATATCTTTGGGACAATATACACTACAAGACATGAAGGTTTTCAAGTCCCTGGCTTTTGAATGGGATGATTGCCCCTTATAGCTCTATGAGAAAGTGCGGCCCCACTTTTACCCCATAGGTACCTACAGCCATATTATTGGCAAATTCTATATACATGAGCCACACATGGAGGACCACTGGATGAACTGTGTGGATGATTATGAAGTCAGGATCAGGGATTATTGTAGAATGAACCTCACTTTAGCAAAAGAGATTTTGGAGGTTCCTATTTCTTCAAAGGTTTTGGGATGTGATTCAGATGAAGTTTTAGATGACATTTACACCAAAGATAATATATATGATCGACCGATCATGAATGCAGAGGTGGATAAGGTTGAAAATGATGACATAGACTTCTAAGAGAGGCATGTAATAAAGACCACCACATCTTGGATCAAGAAGCCACACAAGATGAGCCCCATCCCAGTGAAAACACTAATGGAGCCCTCAAAGAAGGTAGAAAAATAGCGAGGGGAGAAATCCACAGTCCCTAAATACAAGAGGGCTCCTCCTCACAAGCCAAGGACAGTATATGGGTATGAATGAAAAGTTGAATATGGATATTATCCTAGGCCCAAGAAGACAAGAATGACAGGCCAGATTGACCCACTAGCGGGGTCCTCACAACCCTTATCAGGTGAAGGCCCCTCTACCTCTGGCCAATCTCCTCCCACCGCTGAGAAGGGAATGAAAACTTATAAAAGAAAGAAGGGATCCCAGTCTCCAAGGTTAGAAATAGTACAAGAAGAGACAGAAGAAGAAAAGGGTGAACCCTTAGTCCGAAACACGAGATTACAAAAGAGGAGAGAAAAGCAGATCACAAAGAAACATAAAGAAGACCCCAAAGAGAAAGATAATCCATTGGATGGCTTGGGATCTGATGAGTTCTTAGTGTCTGATTTTGAGGGACTCGAAGGCTATTTAGACCACGGACAAGATACAGAAGCTGGGGGGCCATCGTTGTTCCAACCTCAGGTAATACTTACTCCACCACTAGCTCAGTTCACTAATCCTTCATTGGATGTTCCTCCTCTACAAGTGAGTTCTAATTACCCTCCAAAAGCTAAAGCCCAATATAGCGGAGTAACTCTAGAGGCAAGAACAAGCAATGTAGCTGGGGGTGATTCTGTTTCAACCCTAACACCTCATTCACCTACCCCACCAACTTCCTTACCACTTCCAATACCTACTCTTACACCCAATCCACCCTCTCCTACTGATACCTTTCCCTCATCTACCGCTACAGTCATGCCAGCAATTATTCCACCAACATCAATCCCTTCACCATGCTCCACTCGAGTTGCCAAAGAAATAACAGGCATATAAAACACATCACCTTTCCAGACCTCACTAGAGGCCATGACCAGTCTTAGGCCAAAAGTGGTAATTTATTCATCAACTAACAAAGGCCTGGAGAAGGAAAGGGAAAAGGAGGTCAGTGAGAAAGATAAGGAAGAGGAGGAAATACAAAAGGATACAGAAGGGGATATAATGGAAGAAGGAGAAGATGGACAAGGAAAAGGGCCAGAGAAGGAATTAGAATAGGTAATAGCTCTAGGGAAACAAGGCTTGACCTCAATTCTCCATATGGCACCATATGAGCTAGTAACTTCCTCCGGTAAACCTACTTGTTTTACCAAGGAGATACAACCTTAGAAAAGAACCTACACAAGTGAACTGGATAGAGAAGATACATATATAACTATTGTGAAGCAAGATTTCCACCATGCAGACGTGAGTGTGCCTGCTAAAACCATGTCATATGTGACCCAAGACACTAAGGGTCGATGGACAGTACAAATAGCTATCCCACCCCCTAGCACCTCTCAAACCAAGGGTTCATTAGGAGACTATACATTCAAGGAGGTAGACTTGGGGGAACCAACCAAAGAAGCGAGCAAGACATTAGCAACTTTGGGACTCAAGCATGCTCTGGGGTTCATGAGTAAAGATGAGGTGACCATAAAATCTTTAACAAACCAAAATGAGGCTCTAAAAGGGGTCATTCAAATGATAGTGGGTCCCATTGACCCAAACTATTCAGAGGCTTCATTACACGCCATGCTTGATAAAAGGGCCACACAAGATTTGTCGGCAAGTTTGACTTTATCGTTCATCCAGGCAAGCGCCGATTGGAAAAATGACTTCAATTAATTTAGAGAGAAGGCAATTTCCATTGATATTCAAGCCATACCAGACCATACTAGTTGAAGTTAATGCACTCATTGACTTGGTAAAATGATGGAGGTATAGATTCAGAGATAATTAAGTGGCAAGCATCTGTCCAGGATTTGGAGGTAATCCAAAAGCAACACTTCCAAATTTTGGTAAAAGTCTATGAAGGCAAAGAACTAGATAAATTCAAGGCATGGACTAAACAAATGACCAAAATAATTAAGGTCTACAAGAAGCACCAAACCCTTATAGCTGAAAAGAGAGAAGAGGTGATGAGTTGGGTCAAAAAGATAGATACTTTATTCACTTGGGCTGGCCTTAACGTCTATCAGGATGAAGATAAATAGATTCTATGCCCTTCCAATGAGGTGTTCCAATAGTTCAAGGATGCTCTGGCCAGAATTGATACTAAGGAAGCCCTGCAACAACTATTCTACTTGAAAGATGAAATACAAAGAATGTCTCACCATGAAGAAGAGATCAAGTTCTTCGCTTCTGAGTTAACTGCTTTCAAAAGGAAGCAAGAATGAAGGATCGCTAAGATATGGAGAAAAGAGATCAATTTTGAGGAAGTTCAGGAGATAGTGCAGAGGCTTAGGGAATCTCACCCAGAGGTATTTTTCAATTAAAACTCCTAGGGTCCAAATCACCAGATAGACCGGGCAAGATTTTCACACTTGGTCAAATTTCACTAAGGCAGTATTTTTTGGCCTTTTGGCCTCTGACTTTTCAGCCTTTTGGCCCAGACAGCAAAGATTATTTTTCAGCCTTTTGGCCTTCAAGGATTTTGGCCTTTCAGCTCCTTCAAGTTTTTTCAGCCTTTCAGCCTGCGACAAGTCTGAAGTTTTGTGACCTTCGACATTCAGATTTTGAGAAGCACTTGCAAAATTAAAAGACATTAAAAGTTTCTGGGTAGAGGTCGGGGTCCAAAAAATTGGGTGTTTCCAGCGAGGTCACTTTTTTCAACACCAATTTGACTCTAGATCAGATCAATGGACTACATGAGTTTGTTTCAGAGGAACTAAGGGTCTCCTATCAGTTCCCACCATCAGAAATAGCCCAGATGAAGAATCCAAGAAGAACAACAAGCATCAGGAAGAAGACTCCAAGCTCACAAAAGAAGCTTACATTTTTTCTCTCTCTCTCTCTATTCTTGGTGAATTTTTCCCTCTTTGCATGAGCAAATGGATTGTAAATGGATGGAAGAATCCATGCAAGCTAGATAGTATCAGTTAGGAATAGTTTCCCTTCAGCAAAGCTCTATTTTTAGCGTTTATTTTGTAGTTTAAACTCTCTGATGTCCTAGCTCTGAAAATCAGAGTTATAGATCAAAACTCTATATATTGTAATCAAAAAACAATGTAAAGGGTAGACTTTTTTAATACAATAAAGATCTACATTGGGTGCTTCATTTTTGGTGTGTGAATTACTGCTATCTATGTGAATTTATTGAATGTATGCTTGCATTATTCTTTATTTTCAAAGAGCCCTTTGTGTTATTGTGTTTCAAATTCATGCTACTTTTAGTTGGAGTTTGCTATTGTATATCTACCTTGCTGTGATGAATGCATGGAGGAGATCATCTTTGGGCTTAATGATAAATCTATCTTGTGGGTGCGCACATCTTGGTGGCTTTGTGATTTGATAGATTTTGAATATCTTGCACGAGTGAATAAATCTTCTCTCCAAACGCTTGCATCCGTGGAGTAGTGAATTGTGACTTGGTCTGATTTATGCTTCATGGGTTGTTCCAAATCTCTCTTGCATTCAATTTGCAAGGAAGGGTTTACAGTGGTTTATGTCCTTAGGATTTCACTTTCCTCGCAGTTTCCTTTATTTCTCATTACCCTTCTCTCTTTAAAATGTTGTCATTAATTCTAAAAATTACCATCTTGAAAACACAAAATTGCATTTTATTTACAACACCCATATTTGTTAAAACAAAAAATACCAAAAAAAAAGAGAACTAAAAATATTTTGCAGTTTGTTGTCTTGAACGTACCAGCAAAGGCCTCCTCATGAACAATCACATTTATCTTCAATTGAGTAACCAAGCAGGTTGTGACCTGACCCCGGAGAACCTTGGGAATAACTCGGTTATTCTTTCAAGAGAGGAAATCGAATCTCAAGATCCTAGCAAGTTGGCTTGTGTTAAAACAATGCTCAACAAGAGGAAACCCCGGGTGGGAATTAGTACCCACAAATATTGCACTTGTATAATGAACCTATTAAAGTTCCTTTTCCTTGTTAGGAGCAGTCTTTACAATGCAAGTACAATGACCTGGTTAAGGGTCTGACCCTATTAGGATTCTTTTACAAACAACCTTGTTAGGGGTGAGGACTCACTATCTAAAAGCTCACTGCTCAATGAGAAAGAAGGCTACAACCTCCTGAGAATAGATATCCACTATATCCAGAAATGAATTATTGTATGTGACATAGATGTTTGATCAGTTCCAGTTATGCGTTTATGCTCTTATCTTCTTTAAGGGCTCTATCTCATTTTGATATCTTCATACTGCTCTTCTTATATATCTTCTCTGACTATATCTTCGACACTACCAATATATCTTTACATTTCATATATATATGTTTATACCTAAATAGACGTGACTATAAATAAGACCTTAGTTGGCCCAAAAACAATATTCACAATGCTTCCAAAAAAATTGGCTTAAGCATGTTCACAAAAAATTTTAATACATGATTAAAAACTTATTACAATAGGTGCTTGACCTTTACATAAAAAAATATTACACACTAATCAAAATCATGAAGTCGGCTTCATACTCTGTATTTTGAACTGCTAGTCTACTTTTTCTTTCTATAACTTCTTTGTACAACTAGTCCATACCATGTGTGTGTAAGATAAGCATAACAATGTACCATAGATCTTAAGTCTGAATGCGCATATCCTGATGTGATTGTACGCATGTGCGCTGATGCCCTAATCAACTGCAAGTCACTGTTCTGTTCTATCTTCTACACTTATTCAATTTTTACTTCATAGTTTACTATCAAAAATTAATATGAATTTGTTGCCATAATGATAACACAAAATAAGCCATATACTCCCTGGGGGTCAACTTGCCAACAATCTCCCCCTTTGTCATTAATGGCAACAAAGGAATGTGACCAAGTTACTAAAAATTGACTAACACCCAAAAACTGTATATTATCATACATACACTACTCCCCATATATACTTTAATCATTATATACATTACTCCCCCTTTCACATTAATGAAAAAGGTGTCAAAAACTTCTAATTTTCTAGATACTTACTCCATGTATACATCTGGATATACAATCTGAAGATTCTTCATCTCTTGCTGCCAGAATGCCTTCATTGCATCAACTGTCTGGAGATGGGTGCTTAGAGCATATGTGAGCTTCTCCATTTTTATCAAATCCATGTAGGGACCTTGATCATACATGACAATAGTGGCATCAATCCATTTGATTTTCTCATCCAAAACTGCTAAGGAGGGCGCAAGTGCATTTCTCAACTGAGTCTGCCTGATCCTTATCTTATTGATCTCCATTTTATCTTTTTATATTTTGTCCAGTTGACCTTGATAGATACTATTGTAGATGTTCATGTCTTGCATGGATGTTTCAACTAATTTTATAACACTGTCAACCAAGATATATGCCTCCTCTATCTTTTTTATGTGTTCAGAGGTGAGTTTGCATCTGTCCATGCAGTTTTCTATAACCTTCCTGCCTTTTGTTGTCAATTCTTTCAACATAGATTGACCAATCTTTAATGAGTTTAGATCTAAGGTAAAGTTCTTTACCAGTTCATTTAATCTTCCCTTTTTATACTCATCTTCTGCAATTCTCATGGTTGAGTCTACTAAGCTTGTAAATTGTGCTTTGAAGCTTGTTAGGATGCTGTCTACATCATCAACTGATTGAATTTTTTCTAATTTCTTATCTGTAGGCACTAGTTCATTCAAAATGTTTACTAATTCCAAGAAGAGAGGGTTTCTCATAACCTATTTATCTTTGGATTTTTCCATGGCTAGCACACTGATCTTTATTAAATCTCCCTTTCACATTAATGACAAATGTGTCAAAAACTTGTAAGTTTCTAGATACTTACTCCATGTATACATCTGGATATACAATTTGAATATTCTTCATCTCTTGCTGCTAGAATACCTTCATTGCATCAACTGTCTGGAGATGGGCACATAGAGAATATGTGAGCTTCTCCATTTTTATCAGATCCATGTAGGGACCTTGATCATACTTGACAATAGTAGCATCAATCTGTTTGATGTTCTCATCCAAAACTGCTAAGGAGGGCGCAAGTGCATTTCTCAACTGAGTCTGCCTGATCCTTATCTTATTGATCTCCATTTTAGCTTTTTCTATCTTGTCCAGTTGACCTTGATAGATACTGTTTCAGATGTTCATGTCTTGCATGGATGTTTCAACTAATTTTCTAACACTATCAACCAAGATATCTACCTCCTCTATCTTTTTGATGTGTTCAGAGGTGAGTTTGCATCTGTCCATGCAATTTTCTATAACCTTCCTGCCTTTTGTTGTCAATTCTTTCAATATAGATTGACCAATCTTTAATGAGTTTAGATATAAAGTAAAGTTCTTTATCAGTTCATTTAATCTTCCCTTTTTATACTCATCTTCTACAATTCTCATGGCTGAGTCTACTAAGCTTGTAAAATGTGCTTTGAAGCTTGTTAGGATGTTGTCTACATCATCAACTGATTGAATTTTTGCTAATTTCTTATCTGTAGGCACTAGGTCATTCAAAATTTTTACTGATTCCAAGAAGAGAGGGTTTCTCATAACCTATTTCTCTTTGGCTTTTTCCATGGCTACCACACTAATCTTTATTAAATATTCTTCTCCCCATGCATCCAGACTTGCTAAGTCAGGAGTTAAACTTGACAACAATGAGGTAGATGGTTGAATGGATAGTGTGAATATGGTATTCTAACTAGTATCCATGCATTCACTTTTAACTGGGATCTCTATGACTAGTATCTCATTGTTTTGATTATCTTCCTCTTTATTCAAGTCTGTTGAATCTATAGAGGGAACTTTATCTTGTTGCAAAGAAGTATCATCAGTGCATGCCTTCTCTATTTCTTCTGAGTTTACAAATGCTTTTTCAACTTTATCCATATCATTATCAGAAGCGGTCATAGATATCTTGATATCATAAATTGCTATATTATCCCCTGAATCTTTTGTTGTATTAGAATTTATTGAAACTGAGGGCGTTGACACTTGTGGACCTGTCTTAGGTGCATTATGAATTACTGGTTCTGCAACCTGTTTAGGAGGGACTAGAGTTGCCTTAGCTATAGGCTTCATTAATGGATAGATATGTCTATCTATAAGTACCCGCTCAAATTCTTTATGAGTATCTTCACCAACTAGATCATACTCCTTGTTCATAATATGGAGAATTCTTGTTTTGGTTCTTAGGTGCGGCTTTACTAAATCCAATAGAATGACTTTCTCATCATGCGAGCACACCAGGAGAAGACTATCTAATGTTTCTTCTCTTATCCTCATATCCTCTTCAATTTCTTACCTCTTTAACATATCAATTATGTTCCATACCTTTTCTGGTATGATAGTTTTGAGTTCCAATACTATCCTTTTGAACTTAATCATGTGAGAGATGGTCATAAAATGAATCTCTGATTTGTCTATCTCTTGATATTTGTCATATACATTCTTGAGAGATTCTATTCTTCCTTCATTAACAATTATGTTCCTTAAGACATTAAGACTAGTTCTGAAACCTACCTCAGGAGGAGCTAGTGCGTTCTTTACCTTGCTCCTTGTAGTTCTTGAGGATCAATGATTAGTGGGCACTTGCTTCCTTCCTCTAGACTTCTTATTAGGTACTGATGGTGGAGATGCTTCCAGATCAATGGTGGTTGATGGCGTAGATGTATCTTCATTTTATTTCTTCTTCTTCTTCTTAGGCATATCATTAGTCTTTTCTATTTTTACTTTTGTGGGATTCTTTTCAAGTTCTTTGGCTATCTTAGCTTCTCTAGCTTTTTCAAGATCTTCTTGTGTAACACCATGAACTTTTAGGATATTTGAGGTAATCCTTGATGCCTTCCCTTTTTTTTCAGCACTGTATAAAATAGAATCAACTTGATTTGTCTTTTCTCAATAAGTACCCCATCTAGGTTCATTGGGATCCTTGGGCACAGATAAGAGGACTTGTGCATAACCTTCCAGAAAATGTTCTTCAACTTCATAACCAAGAGGGTGAATCCATTTTGTTCTAGGCTCAACTACCTCCATGCAAGTACAGTTAGTTTCCACCATGAATCATATGGTGTCTTTGTACTTCTCAACTATTTTCTCAGATATCCTAAACCTCTTCTGCATCTTGATCATGAAAGTTTTGATATCCATGTCCATAGAATCCTTTGCACTACTCTCTGATGTAGATTTTAGTGATATCTAAGACATAGTGGGCTTTCTCCTATCTAGGTAAAGATTTGCATCTTTACCAATAATGTGAAAGTATAAATAGATGATCAAAGATCCAAACTTGAATATCTTGCTCTTGTAATGCTTACTGGCTTTGATATTCTCTATCATCTATGCATGCAATAATTCATAGAGATTATATTGATTTTTATCTCTTACTATCCTTGTTGTTGCTAGAAATGTTGCTATAGACACACTATTAAGTCTGCTTGCTTTCTGAAACTTGTATCCAAGTATCATAGTGAGTAGTTTGATTTCTTTCTCCTTAATGGGATCAACATTCATGCCACGCCTATCACTTCTAGATAAGCAGACTTGTTTAACCTGCTTCTTAACATCTTTTCCAGTAGGAAGAGCTAGTCCAGTCTTAGGGAGTCCAGTCATCTCATGAATTAGATATGCAGTGATGTGGACAGGAACCTCACCTATCCAATATAGATCATCATGTATCCTTCTTAGTAATATCTTCACCCATTCTGGCTCATAGAACTTGTGCACATTGGAATACTCAAAGATAGGGTTATCAGTGAGATGAGTGTATTCATCCTTGAATGTATAGTCTGGTTTCATCATAGAACCCATAAGAGATGCAATGTTGTTGTCTTCAAATATTTCCTTCTTGCAATAAACATATGCGTGAATGTCTTCTACATGTACAAATCCAAGCAGAGCCCTAGATAATCCTCCTTTGACATCATCTAGTATGGACTTGAATGGATGCTTCTTAAAAACAAATCTCTTCCTTTTAGCAATGTTGAATATAACAGGGGTTGTCATACTTACTTGCAACTAGGTTAAGTATGATTTCATGACAATTATGAAATGAAGCGACTACTAGGGTAGCATTCCAATCATAATCCATTCACAAACCAACTAATCCTTCAAGTTGTAGTGCTTTGATGCTTGATGCTTATCTACTTTCTGAATGCTTCAATCTCAAATGCAAAGTGAGGCTTTTAAGATCTTTTGCTAATTTATATAAAGATTAATTACATTTAATGCTCATTGTCGTAAAGTGATTTACAGAGAGAATTTCAAACTTTGTTTTGAACGAAGTAAAGGTAATGCATGAATGCATACAACCTTAATTCATGATCACATGCATGAATCCATAGGCACATACTTAGAGGTGAGTATACCACCCACACAAGGGTTCAGAGCTAGAATAGCTCCCCCTAAGACCATGAGGGTCAACTATTTAGAAATAGAAGGTGCGTCCACTAAGGATGAATCTACTACCTTGTTCTTTTCATTATCCTTCTTTACTTTGGCCCATATTTTATCTGAGTTAGCTTTAGCTTCAACAAACTTAACTTCTGCTGATTCTTCAAACAAAGACTTCTTAGGATTCTCTTGTCCTTTTGTTCTTGATCTGTAGGACCTTGAGATGTGTCCAGCCTTTCCACATGAATGACAAATGATAGGAGGTCTGATGTTGTTATTCATCATATTGCATTTCTTGTATGTGTGTCCATTGTAATTACATATCTGACATGTAATGTTTTGCAAGTTTCTTTGAGGTTGATTTCTCTAATTGACTTGAGTTTGATTCCTTTATGGCTCATTTCTTTGATTTGTTCTGCAATGAATAGCCCTATGACCAAACTTATTGCAGGAGTAACAGTAGCCATTGAAGTTTCTTACATTCTTACAATCTCTTGCCAAGTGTCCATGCTTGTTACAGGCATAGCAAGTATGGTTGACTGCCTTGTGCTTATCTTTTGGTGCTTTTGCTTTGGTCTCTTCATGATTCTCAATTTGCTTTTCTTCTGAAGATTCTATTTGAGATTTCTTTCTTTCTTGTAATGAGTTGATCTCAATTTGAGCTAGACTGTATCCCATACCATTGGTATCACCTTTTAGTTTTTGTGCATAAATTTGTGATTGAATTAGATCAGAACTTGTGTGTAGTTTGTCAATCTTGTCTTTTGCTCCTAATAATTCAGATTCAATTTTATTCTTGATGTTTTCCAACTCCAAGATTTTCATATTGGCTTGAATGAGTTCTTCATCTAACTATTTATTTTCTTTATTCTTCTCTTCAATAGTTTTTAGGCTATCAGTTAGTTGATTATTTAATTCTTCTATCTTAACTTTCAAAGACATGTTCTTTTCATTCATCTTCTTGACCATTTCTCCCAAATCATTTGTAGAGAAAAATTTTAGATCTTTCCTTAGTTTCTTGATAATCATTTGATAGCCATCAACCTTTATCTTAAGTTCCTCATTTTCTTTCTCAGATCTTTCTAGATCTTCAAGGGTTGCTTCAAGATTATTTTTCAGATGTTTGACTTCTGCTGAATCCATGATCTCCTCAAGTGGTTAAACTTTTCTTTCTAAGGACTAGAGCTCTGATACCAATTTTTGGAAACACTGAGAGGGGTGGTGAATCAGTGTTTAGCTACTTATTCAATTTCAGCACTTTATGTTGGAGATTTACTTCTGGTAGCTAGTTGATTGTATGTGTGTCATTGATGACAACATATAATATATAGCAGTGTTCTGTATGTACTTATCAGAATGATTTTATCAAGCCTTACATGGTTATGTTCATGTTGTAGACATTTTTATTATGATGTGTTCATACATGCAGACTCAGATATGAAGTTTCATTTGTGTTGTGTAATTATGTTAGTGGCAGTTACAGTTTCTAGATTTTGTATGTACAGAGCCGACGTATTGCATTGGTTCTTGAGTTGTGCCTATCATCAAGATATGTGTGTGTATATTCAAGTTTAGTTATGAGTTGAATACAGTTATCTAAATGTGCCAAATGTGTTTCAACAAGATTGCAAAGTTAGAGTTAATTTGGTGAGGCCGACTTAGTGAAGCGTCGCGACTATTCAGATTATATTTCGTGGTTGTAATTATGTTTGCGTGAAAGCTGATAAGGATATTATGAAGAGTTGCCTAACAGGTCCCATGATCTCATACTTTGAGGAAGATACTTATATTATTTCATTTTTGGAACACTAAGTGTGAATGAGAAGATAAGAGACAGAAAATGTACAGAGCAGAATATCAGTTGTGTTTCATTCATCAAGGATCTATGTGAAGAAGAAGTGAAAGATTACAATACACTGGAACTAATCAAGATAGCAGGTCTACTCTATAGTTCATCATCAAATATAGTGCATATCTATTCTATAGAAGGTTTTAGCCTTCACCATTGAAGTAGTGAGCTTTTGGACAGTGAATCCTCACCCTTAACCGAGTTATTTGTAAAAGAATCCTAACATGGTCAGACCCTTAACCAGGTCACTATACTTATTGCATTGTAAAGAACAACTCCTAACAGGGTTGCAAGATCTTCTAAAAAGGATTATTATAAACAAGTATATTTTATTATGGGTGTTAATTCCCACTGGGGTTTTTACCATTTGGTTTCCCCGTAACCAAATTGTGGTGTTGTCTATTGTGTTATCTAAATGTGCATTTACTTTATTATATTCTAAAGTTAATAAGAGAAAATAATATAATTAGCTGATAACTGATTCACCCCCACCCCTCTTAGTTATCCTTTGGGACTATTCTAAAAATTGGTATTAAAGCCAAGTGCCTTGAAGAGAAAGCCTAACAACTTAAGGTAGATTAGATGGCATACTTCAGAAAAGAGAGTACTAAGTTCAATGGAGAAAATTATTTGGATTGGAAGAATAAAATGATAACACATCTACAGTGTTTTGGTTTTGACATCTTTGAGATAGCCACACAAGAAGTTTTTATTCCCTCTCTAAAAGACCTCTTAAGAGATGATGCTACTAGTAAACAAAAGGATACATTCACAGCTAATGCAGTTGCCAAAGAAGCCCTTATAAGTGCACTATCTGATAGTGAATTTTCTGAGATCAAGAAAGTAGACAAGGCATACACAATATGGAAGTATTTAGAAGACATGTTTGAAGGAGATGTTCAAGCAAAGAATGCACACAGGAAAACATGGAAAAATAAATACAACAATCTTGAGATGTTACCTAAAGAAAACATCAGAGCCTATAATCAAAGGATAAATGAAGCAGTTTTTGGAATAAAAAATAATGGTGGAGAAATATCAGAAGAAGATATAATGGACAAGTTGTTGACTAATTTAATAGTAGACTATGAGAACAAGATTAGTATTCTAGAGGAAACCATGCAATTTTCACAATACTTCAAGAGAGAGACTATGATAAGTAAAATCTCTGCATTTGAGATATCAAGATTGAAGACTGAACCTAAAAGTAAAACAACCTTCAAAGCTTTAGTCCATGGTAAGAAATCTCACATCTCTAGCAATAATGAGAAAGAATAAGTTGATGAAGAAATAGAAGAAATCATTGTCATGATTTCTAAAAGAGAAAATAAAGGAAAAGGGAAATATGAAGGACAACTTCCATTCAAATGTTTTTCATGTAACAAGATCGGTCACTTTGCATCCAAGTGTCCTACAAGAGTAAAGAAATTCAGATCTGATTATAAACCTAAATACAGGAAGGAATGCTATCATGTTGAAGAAGGTGTAACTGATGAAGATTCAGGAG